>CAKAJE020001909.1:0-65760 GCA_916610135.2 Macropis europaea
GGCATCTAATAGCGCATGAAATGGCGAGTATAATGCACTATTAAACTTCTAGGATAAGGCAAACAGAGACCCGATTAGATCATTTTATGTTATGGTTAATATAAGAATTCAGTGTAATTCTATCACATTCGTTCAAGTAACGTCGCTCCTATTTCAGATAGCGTACAGGGCTAGGCGGCATCTTAAAGCGCGGGGAAGGGCGAGTAAAATGCACTACTGAACTTCTAGGGTAGGGCAAACAGAGACCCGATTAGATCATTTTATATTATGGTTAATTTAAGAATTCAGCAAAATTCTATCACATTTGTTCAATTTACGTCGCTCCTATTTCAGATAGCGTACTGTGCTAGGCGGCATCCTAAAGCGCGCGGAATGGCGAGTAAAATGCACTATTAAACTTCTATGCTAGGGCAATCAGAGACCCGATTAGATCATTTTATATTTTGTTTAATATAAGATTTCAGGGAAATTCTATCACATTTGTTCAATTTACGTCGCTCCCATTTCAGATAGCGTACTGGGCTAGGCGGCATCTTAAAGCGCGTGGAGAGGCGAGTAAAATGCACTATTAAACTTCTATGATAGGGCATTCAGAGACCCGATTAGATCATTTTATATTACGGTTAATATAAGAATTCAGCGTAATTCTATCACATTTGTTCAACTTACGTCGCTCCTATTTCAGATAGCGTACTGGGCTAAGCGGCATCTCAAAGCGCATGAAATGGCGAGTAAAGTGCACTGTTAAACTTCTAGGGAAGGGCAAACGGAGACCCGATTAGATCATTTCATATTATGGTTTATTTAAGAATTCAGAAAAATTATATCACATTTGTTCAATTTACGTCGCACCTATTTCAGATAGCGTATTGTCCTAAGCGGCATCTCTAATCGCATGAGATGGCGAGTAAAATGCACTATAAAACTTCTAGGGTAAGGCAAACAGAGACCCGATTAGATCATTTTATATTAGGGTTAATTTAAGAATTCAGCCAAATTCTATCACATTTGTTCAATTTACGTCTCTCCTATTTCAGATAGCGTATTGGGCTAAGCGCCATATCAAAGCGCATGAAATGGCGAGTAAAATGCACTATTAAACTTCTAGGGTAGGGCAAACAGAGACCCGATTAGATCATTTTATATTATGGTTAATTTAAGAATTCAGCAAAATTCTATCACATTTGTTCAATTTACGTCGTTCCTATTTCAGATAGCGTCCTGGGCTAAGCGGCATCTAATAGCGCATGCAATGGCGAGTATAATGCACTATTAAACTTCTAGGATAAGGCAAACAGAGACCCGATTAGATCATTTTATGTTATGGTTAATATAAGAATTCAGTGTAATTCTATCACATTTGTTCAAGTTACGTCGCTCCTATTTCAGATAGCGTACTGGGCTAGGCGGCATCTTAAAGCGCGTGGAATGGCGAGTAAAATGCACTACTAAACTACTATGATAGAGCAATCAGAGACCCGATTAGGTCATTTTATATTTTGGTTAATATAAGAATTCAGCGAAATTCTATCACATTTGTTCAATTTACGTCGCTCCTATTACAGATAGCTTATTGTGCTTAGCGGCATCTCAAAGCGTATGAAGTGACGAGTGAAATGCACTATTAAACTTCCAGGGTTGGTAGAAGAAAGACCCGATTAGATCATTTTACACTAAGGTTAATATAAGAATTCAGGGAAATTGTATCACATTTGTTCAATTTACGTCGCTCCTATTTCAGATAGCGTATTGGGCTAAGCGGCATCTCAAAGCGCATGAAATAGCGAATAAAATGAGCTATTAAACTTCTAGGCTAGGGCGACCAGAGCCCCGATTAGATCATTTTACATTATTGTTAATATAGAATTCAGCGAAATTCTATCACATTTGTTCAACTTACGTCGCTCCTATTTCAGATAGCGTATTGGGCTAAGTGGCATCTCAAAGCGCATGAAATGGCGAGTAAAATGCACTATTAAACTTCTATGATAGGGCAATCAGAGACCCGATTAGATCATTTTATATTTTGTTTAATAAAAGAATTCAGCGAAATTCTATCACATTTGTTCAACTTACGTCGCTGATATTTCAGATAGCGTATTGGGCTATGCGGCATCGCAAAGCGCAAGAAATGGCGAGTAAAATGCACTCTTAAACTTCTATGATAGGGCAATCAGAGACCCGATTAGATCATTTTACATTTTGTTTAATATAAGATTTCAGGGACATTCTATCACATTTGTTTAATTTACGTCGCTGCTATTTCAGATAGCGTATTGGGCTAAGCGGCATCTCAAAGCGCATGAAATGGCGAATAAAATGAACTATTAAACTTCTAGGCGAGGGCGAACAGAGACCCGATTAGATCATTTTACATTTTGGTTAATAAAAGAATTCAGCGAAATTCTATCACATTTGCTCAATTTACGTCGCTCTTATTACAGATAGCTTATTGTGCTTAGCAGCATCTCAAAGCGCATGAAGTGACGAGTGAAATGCACTATTAAACTTCTAGGGTAGGGCAAACAGAGACCCGATTAGATCATTTTATATTATGGTTAATTTAAGAATTCAGCAAAATTCTATCACATTTGTTCAATTTACGTCGTTCCTATTTCAGATAGCGTCCTGGGCTAAGCGGCATCTAATAGCGCATGAAATGGCGAGTATAATGCACTATTAAACTTCTAGGATAAGGCAAACAGAGACCCGATTAGATCATTTTATGTTACGGTTAATATAAGAATTCAGCGTAATTCTATCACATTTGTTCAAGTTACGTCGCTCCTATTTCTGATAGCGTACTGGGCTAGGCGGCATCTTAAAGCGCGTGGAATGGCGAGTAAAATGCACTACTAAACTTCTATGATAGGGCAATCTGGCACTCGATTAGATCATTTTATATTTTGTTTAATATAAGATTTCAGGGAAATTCTATCTCATTTGTTCAATTTACGTCGCTCCTATTTCAGTTAGCGTATTCGGCTATGCGGCATCTCAAAGAGCATGAAATGGCGAATAAAATGCACTAGTAAACTTCCAGGCTTGGGCGAACAGAGACCCGATTAGATCATTTTACATTATGGTTAATAAAAGAATTCAGCGAAATTCTATCACATTTGTTCCTCTTACGTCGCTCGTATTTCAGATAGCGTATTGGGCTACGCGGCATCTCAAAGCGCATGAAATGGCGAGTAAAATGCACTATTAAACTTCTAGGGTAGGGCAAACAGAGTCCCGATAAGATCATTTTATATTATGGTTAATTTAAGAATTCAGCGAAATTCTATCACATTTGTTCAATTTACGTCGCTCCTATTTCAGATAGCGTATTGGGCTAAGCGGCATCTCAAAGCGCATGAAATGGCGAGTAAAATGCACTATTAAACTTCTAGGGTAGGGCAAACAAAGACCCGATTAAATCATTTTATATTATGGTTAATTTAAGAATTCAGCGAAATTCTCTCAGATTTGTTCAATTTACGTCGCTGATATTTCAGATAGTGTATTGGGCTAAGCGGCATCTCAAAGCGCGAGAAATGGCGAGTAAAATGCACTATTAAACTTCTAGGGTAGGGCAAACAGAGACCCGATTAGATCATTTTATATTACGGTAAATATAAGAATTCAGCGTAATTCTGTCACATTTGTTCAACTTACGTAGCTCCTATTTCAGATAGCGTACTGGGCTAGGCGGCAACTTAAAGCGCGTGGAATGGCGAGTAAAATGCACCATTAAACTTCTATGGTAGGGCGACCAGGGACCCGATTAGATCATTTTACATTTTGGTTAATAAAAGAATTCAGCGAAATTCTATCACATTTGCTCAATTTACGTCGCTCCTATTACAGATAGCTTATTGTGCTTAGCGGCATCTCAAAACGCATGAAGTGACGAGTGAAATGCACTATTAAACTTCAAGGGTAGGGCAAACAGAGACCCGATTAGATCATTTTATATTATGGTTAATTTAAGAATTCAGAAAAATTCTATCACATTTGTTCAATTTACGTCGTTCCTATTTCAGATAGCGTATTGGGCTATGCGGCATCTCAAAGCGCATGAAATGACGAGTAAAATGCACTGTTATACTTCTAGGGTAGGGCAAACAGAGACCCGATTAGATCATTTTATATTACGGTTAATATAAGAATTCAGCGTAATTCTATCACATTTGTTCAACTTACGTCGCTCCTCTTTCAGATAGCGTACTGGGCTAGGCGGCATCTCAAAGCACATGAAATGACGAGTGAAATGCACTATTAAACTTCTAGGCTAGGGCGAACAAAGACCCGATTAGATCATTTTATATTATGGTTAATTTAAGAATTCAGCGAAATTCTATCACATTTGTTCAATTTACGTCGTTCCTATTTCAGATAGCGTATTGGGCTATGTGGCATCTCAAAGCGCATGAAATGACGAGTAAAATGCACTGTTAAACTTCTAGGGTAGGGCAAACAGAGACCCGATTAGATCATTTTATATTACGGTTAATATAAGAATTCAGCGTAATTCTATCACATTTGTTCAACTTACGTCGCTCCTATTTCAGATAGCGTACTGGGCGAGGCGGAATCTCAAAGCGCGTGGAAGGGCGAGTAAAATGCACTACTAAACTTCTATGATCGGGCAATCAGAGACCCGATTACATCATTTTATATTTTGGTTAATATAAGAATTCAGCGAAATTCTCTCACATTTGTTCAATTTACGTCGCTGATATTTCAGATAGCGTATTGGGCTCAGCGGCATCTCAAAGCGCAAGAAATGTGGAGTAAAATGCACTATTAAACTTCTAGGGTAGGGCAAACAGAGACCCGATAAGATCATTTTATATTATGGTTAATTTAAGAATTCAGCGAAATTCTATCACACTTGTCAATTTACGTCGCTCCTCTTTCAGATAGCGTACTGGGCTAGGCGGCATCTTAAAGCGGGTGGAAGGGTGAGTAAAATGCACTACTAAACTTCTAGGGTAGGGCAAACAGAGACTCGATTAGATCATTTTATATTATGGTTAATTTAAGAATTCAGCAAAATTCTATCACGCTTGTTCAATTTACGTCGCTCCTATTGCAGATAGCGTATTGGGCTAAGCGGCATCTCAAAGCGCATGAAATGGCGAGTAAAATGCACTGTTAAACTTCTAGGGTAGGGCAAACAGAGACTCGATTAGATCATTTTATATTACGGTTAATATAAGAATTCAGCGTAATTCTATCACATTTGTTCAACTTACGTCGCTCCTCTTTCAGATAGCGTACTGGGCTAGGCGGCATCTTAAAGCGCGTGGAATGGCGAGTAAAGTGCACTATTAAACTTCTATGATAGGGCTATCAGAGACCCGATTAGATCATTTTATGTTTTGGTTAATATAAGAATTCAGCGAAATTCTATCACATTTGTTCAATTTACGTCGCTCCTATTTCAGATAGCGTATTGGGGTAAGCTGCATCTCAAAGCGCAAGACATGGCGAGTAAAATGCACTATTAAACTTCTAGGGTAGGACAATCAGAGACCCGATTAGATCATTTTGTATTTTGGTTAATATAAGAATTCAGCGAAATTCTATTACATTTGTTTAATTTACGTCGCTCCTATTTCAGATAGCGTATTGGGCTAAGCGGCATCCCAAAGCGCATGAAATGGCGAGTAAAATGCACTATTATACTTCTAGTGTAGGGCAATCAGAGACCCGATTAGATCATTTTATATTATGCTTAATTTAAGAATTCAGCAAAATTCTATCACATTTGTTCAATTTACGTAGTTCCTATTTCAGATAGCATACTGGGCTAGGCGGTATCTTAAAGCGCGCGGAACGGCGAGTAAAATGCAGTATTAAACTTCTATGATAGGGCAATCAAAGACCCGATTAGATCATTTTGTATTTTGGTTAATATAAGAATTCAGCGAAATTCTATTACATTTGTTTAATTTACGTCGCTCCTATTTCAGATAGCGTATTGGGCTAAGCGGCATCTCAAAGCGCATGAAATGGCGAGTAAAATGCACTATTATACTTCTAGTGTAGGGCAATCACAGACCCGATTAGATCATTTTATATTATGCTTAATTTAAGAATTCAGCAAAATTCTATCACATTTGTTCAATTTACGTAGTTCCTATTTCAGATAGCATACTGGGCTAGGCGGTATCTTAAAGCGCGCGGAATGGCGAGTAAAATGCAGTATTAAACTTCTATGATAGGGCAATCAAAGACCCGATTAGATCATTTTATATTTTGGTTAATATAAGAATTCAGCGAAATTCTATCAGATTTGTTCAATTTACGTCGCTCCTATTTCAGATAGCGTATTGGGAGTAGCGGCATCTCAAAGAGCATGAAAGGGCGAGTAACATGCACTATTAAACTTCTAGGATATAGGCAAACAGAGACCCGATTAGATCATTTTATATTACGGTTAATATAAGAATTCAGCGTAATTCTATCACATTTGTTCAACTTACGTCGCTCCTCATTCAGATAGCGTACTGGGCTAGGCGGCATCTTAAAGCGGGTGGAAGGGTGAGTAAAA
The DNA here is from genome assembly GCA_916610135.2 of Macropis europaea. NCBI lineage: Eukaryota > Metazoa > Arthropoda > Insecta > Hymenoptera > Melittidae > Macropis > Macropis europaea. Next base: position 6,545 of record CAKAJE020001909.1, read on the forward strand.
TGCACTACTAAACTTCTAGGGTAGGGCAAACAGAGACTCGATTAGATCATTTTATATTATGGTTAATTTAAGAATTCAGCAAAATTCTATCACATATGTTCAATTTACGTCGCTCCTATTTCAGATAGCGTACTGGGCTAGGCGGCATCTTAAAGCGGGTGGAAGGGTGAGTAAAATGCACTACTAATCTTCCATGATAGGGCAATCAGAGACCCGATTAGATCATTTTATATTTTGTTTTATATAAGATTTCAGGGAAATTCTATCACATTTGTTCAATTTACGTCGCTCCTATTTCAGATAGCATATTGGGCTAAGCGGCACCTCAAAGCGCATGAAATGGCGAGTGAAATGCAATATTAAACTTCTAGGGTAGGGCAAACAGAGACCCGATTAGATCATTTTATATTTTGGTTAATTTAAGAATTCAGCAAAATTCTATCACATTTGTTCAACTTACGTCGCTCCTATTGCAGATAGCGTATTGGGCTAAGCGGCATCTAATAGCGCATGAAATGGCGAGTATAATGCACTATTAAACTTCTAGGATAAGGCAAACAGAGACCCGATTAGATCATTTTATATTATGGTTAATTTAAGAATTCAGCAAAATTCTATCACATTTGTTCAATTTACGTCGTTCGTATTTCAGATAGCGTCCTGGGCTAAGCGGCATCTAATAGCGCATGAAATGGCGAGTATAATGAACTATTAAACTTCTAGGATCAGGCAAACAGAGACCCGATTAGATCATTTTATGTTATGGTTAATATAAGAATTAAGTGTAATTCTATCACATTCGTTCAAGTTACGTCGCTCCTATTTCAGATAGCGTACAGGGCTAGGCGGCATCTTAAAGCGCGTGGAAGGGCGAGTAAAGTGCACTACTAAACTTCTAGGGTAGGGCAAACAGAGACCCGATTAGATCATTTTATATTATGGTTAATTTAAGAATTCAGCAAAATTCTATCACATTTGTTCAATTTACGTCGTTCCTATTTCAGATAGCGTCCTGGGCTAAGCGGCATCTAATAGCGCATGAAATGGCGAGTATAATGCACTATTAAACTTCTAGGATAAGGCAAACAGAGACCCGATTAGATCATTTTATGTTATGGTTAATATAAGAATTCAGTGTAATTCTATCACATTCGTTCAAGTAACGTCGCTCCTATTTCAGATAGCGTACAGGGCTAGGCGGCATCTTAAAGCGCGGGGAAGGGCGAGTAAAATGCACTACTGAACTTCTAGGGTAGGGCAAACAGAGACCCGATTAGATCATTTTATATTATGGTTAATTTAAGAATTCAGCAAAATTCTATCACATTTGTTCAATTTACGTCGCTCCTATTTCAGATAGCGTACTGTGCTAGGCGGCATCCTAAAGCGCGCGGAATGGCGAGTAAAATGCACTATTAAACTTCTATGCTAGGGCAATCAGAGACCCGATTAGATCATTTTATATTTTGTTTAATATAAGATTTCAGGGAAATTCTATCACATTTGTTCAATTTACGTCGCTCCCATTTCAGATAGCGTACTGGGCTAGGCGGCATCTTAAAGCGCGTGGAGAGGCGAGTAAAATGCACTATTAAACTTCTATGATAGGGCATTCAGAGACCCGATTAGATCATTTTATATTACGGTTAATATAAGAATTCAGCGTAATTCTATCACATTTGTTCAACTTACGTCGCTCCTATTTCAGATAGCGTACTGGGCTAAGCGGCATCTCAACGCGCATGAAATGGCGAGTAAAGTGCACTGTTAAACTTCTAGGGAAGGGCAAACGGGGACCCGATTAGATCATTTCATATTATGGTTTATTTAAGAATTCAGAAAAATTATATCACATTTGTTCAATTTACGTCGCACCTATTTCAGATAGCGTATTGTCCTAAGCGGCATCTCTAATCGCATGAGATGGCGAGTAAAATGCACTATAAAACTTCTAGGGTAAGGCAAACAGAGACCCGATTAGATCATTTTATATTAGGGTTAATTTAAGAATTCAGCCAAATTCTATCACATTTGTTCAATTTACGTCTCTCCTATTTCAGATAGCGTATTGGGCTAAGCGCCATATCAAAGCGCATGAAATGGCGAGTAAAATGCACTATTAAACTTCTAGGGTAGGGCAAACAGAGACCCGATTAGATCATTTTATATTATGGTTAATTTAAGAATTCAGCAAAATTCTATCACATTTGTTCAATTTACGTCGTTCCTATTTCAGATAGCGTCCTGGGCTAAGCGGCATCTAATAGCGCATGCAATGGCGAGTATAATGCACTATTAAACTTCTAGGATAAGGCAAACAGAGACCCGATTAGATCATTTTATGTTATGGTTAATATAAGAATTCAGTGTAATTCTATCACATTTGTTCAAGTTACGTCGCTCCTATTTCAGATAGCGTACTGGGCTAGGCGGCATCTTAAAGCGCGTGGAATGGCGAGTAAAATGCACTACTAAACTACTATGATAGGGCAATCAGAGACCCGATTAGGTCATTTTATATTTTGGTTAATATAAGAATTCAGCGAAATTCTATCACATTTGTTCAATTTACGTCGCTCCTATTACAGATAGCTTATTGTGCTTAGCGGCATCTCAAAGCGTATGAAGTGACGAGTGAAATGCACTATTAAACTTCCAGGGTTGGTAGAAGAAAGACCCGATTAGATCATTTTACACTAAGGTTAATATAAGAATTCAGGGAAATTGTATCACATTTGTTCAATTTACGTCGCTCCTATTTCAGATAGCGTATTGGGCTAAGCGGCATCTCAAAGCGCATGAAATAGCGAATAAAATGAGCTATTAAACTTCTAGGCTAGGGCGAACAGAGCCCCGATTAGATCATTTTACATTATTGTTAATAATAGAATTCAGCGAAATTCTATCACATTTGTTCAACTTACGTCGCTCCTATTTCAGATAGCGTATTGGGCTAAGTGGCATCTCAAAGCGCATGAAATGGCGAGTAAAATGCACTATTAAACTTCTATGATAGGGCAATCAGAGACCCGATTAGATCATTTTATATTTTGTTTAATAAAAGAATTCAGCGAAATTCTATCACATTTGTTCAACTTACGTCGCTGATATTTCAGATAGCGTATTGGGCTATGCGGCATCGCAAAGCGCAAGAAATGGCGAGTAAAATGCACTCTTAAACTTCTATGATAGGGCAATCAGAGACCCGATTAGATCATTTTACATTTTGTTTAATATAAGATTTCAGGGACATTCTATCACATTTGTTTAATTTACGTCGCTGCTATTTCAGATAGCGTATTGGGCTAAGCGGCATCTCAAAGCGCATGAAATGGCGAATAAAATGAACTATTAAACTTCTAGGCGAGGGCGAACAGAGACCCGATTAGATCATTTTACATTTTGGTTAATAAAAGAATTCAGCGAAATTCTATCACATTTGCTCAATTTACGTCGCTCTTATTACAGATAGCTTATTGTGCTTAGCAGCATCTCAAAGCGCATGAAGTGACGAGTGAAATGCACTATTAAACTTCTAGGGTAGGGCAAACAGAGACCCGATTAGATCATTTTATATTATGGTTAATTTAAGAATTCAGCAAAATTCTATCACATTTGTTCAATTTACGTCGTTCCTATTTCAGATAGCGTCCTGGGCTAAGCGGCATCTAATAGCGCATGAAATGGCGAGTATAATGCACTATTAAACTTCTAGGATAAGGCAAACAGAGACCCGATTAGATCATTTTATGTTACGGTTAATATAAGAATTCAGCGTAATTCTATCACATTTGTTCAAGTTACGTCGCTCCTATTTCTGATAGCGTACTGGGCTAGGCGGCATCTTAAATCGCGTGGAATGGCGAGTAAAATGCACTACTAAACTTCTATGATAGGGCAATCTGGCACTCGATTAGATCATTTTATATTTTGTTTAATATAAGATTTCAGGGAAATTCTATCTCATTTGTTCAATTTACGTCGCTCCTATTTCAGTTAGCGTATTCGGCTATGCGGCATCTCAAAGAGCATGAAATGGCGAATAAAATGCACTAGTAAACTTCCAGGCTAGGGCGAACAGAGACCCGATTAGATCATTTTACATTATGGTTAATAAAAGAATTCAGCGAAATTCTATCACATTTGCTCCTCTTACGTCGCTCGTATTTCAGATAGCGTATTGGGCTACGCGGCATCTCAAAGCGCATGAAATGGCGAGTAAAATGCACTATTAAACTTCTAGGGTAGGGCAAACAGAGTCCCGATAAGATCATTTTATATTATGGTTAATTTAAGAATTCAGCGAAATTCTATCACATTTGTTCAATTTACGTCGCTCCTATTTCAGATAGCGTATTGGGCTAAGCGGCATCTCAAAGCGCATGAAATGGCGAGTAAAATGCACTATTAAACTTCTAGGGTAGGGCAAACAAAGACCCGATTAAATCATTTTATATTATGGTTAATTTAAGAATTCAGCGAAATTCTCTCAGATTTGTTCAATTTACGTCGCTGATATTTCAGATAGTGTATTGGGCTAAGCGGCATCTCAAAGCGCGAGAAATGGCGAGTAAAATGCACTATTAAACTTCTAGGGTAGGGCAAACAGAGACCCGATTAGATCATTTTATATTACGGTAAATATAAGAATTCAGCGTAATTCTGTCACATTTGTTCAACTTACGTAGCTCCTATTTCAGATAGCGTACTGGGCTAGGCGGCAACTTAAAGCGCGTGGAATGGCGAGTAAAATGCACCATTAAACTTCTATGGTAGGGCAATCAGAGAACCGATTAGATCATTTTATATTACGGTAAATATAAGAATGCAGCGTAATTCTGTCACATTTGTTCAACTTACGTAGCTCCTATTTCAGATAGCGTATTGGGCTAGGCGGCATCTCAAAGCGCATGAAATGGCGAGTAAAATGCACTATTAAACTTCTAGGATAAGGCAAACAGAGACCCGATTAGATCATTTTATATTCCGGTTAATATAAGAGTTCAGCGTAACTCTGGCACATTTGTTCAACTTACGTCGCTCCTATTACAGATAGCTTATTGTGCTTAGCGGCATCTCAAAGCGCATGAAGTAACGAGTGAAATGCACTATTAAACTTCTAGGGTAGGGCAAACAGAGACCCGATTAGATCATTTTATATTATGGTTAATTTAAGAATTCAGCAAAATTCTATCACATTTGTTCAATTTACGTCGTTCCTATTTCAGATAGCGTCCTGGGCTAAGCGGCATCTAATAGCGCATGAAATGGCGAGTATAATGCACTATTAAACTTCTAGGATAAGGCAAACAGAGACCCGATTAGATCATTTTATGTTACGGTTAATATAAGAATTCAGCGAAATTCTATCACAATTGTTCTATTTACGGCGCTCCTATTTCAGATAGCGTATTGGGCTAAGCGGCATCTCAAAGCGCATGAAATGGCGAGTAAAATGCACTATTAAACTTCTATGATAGGGCAATCAGAGACTCGATTAGATCATTTTATATTTTGTTTAATAAAAGAATTCAGCGAAATTCTATCACATTTGTTCAACTTACGTCGCTGATATTTCAGATAGCGTATTGGGCTATGCGGCATCTCAAAGCGCAAGAAATGGCGAGTAAAATGCACTCTTAAACTTCTATGATAGGGCAATCAGAGACCCGATTAGATCATTTTACATTTTGTTTAATATAAGATTTCAGGGACATTCTATCACATTTGTTTAATTTACGTCGCTGCTATTTCAGATAGCGTATTTGGCTAAGCGGCATCTCAAAGCGCATGAAATGGCGAATAAAATGCACTATTAAACTTCTAGGCGAGGGCGACCAGGGACCCGATTAGATCATTTTACATTTTGGTTAATAAAAGAATTCAGCGAAATTCTATCACATTTGCTCAATTTACGTCGCTCCTATTACAGATAGCTTATTGTGCTTAGCGGCATCTCAAAACGCATGAAGTGACGAGTGAAATGCACTATTAAACTTCAAGGGTAGGGCAAACAGAGACCCGATTAGATCATTTTATATTATGGTTAATTTAAGAATTCAGAAAAATTCTATCACATTTGTTCAATTTACGTCGTTCCTATTTCAGATAGCGTATTGGGCTATGCGGCATCTCAAAGCGCATGAAATGACGAGTAAAATGCACTGTTATACTTCTAGGGTAGGGCAAACAGAGACCCGATTAGATCATTTTATATTACGGTTAATATAAGAATTCAGCGTAATTCTATCACATTTGTTCAACTTACGTCGCTCCTCTTTCAGATAGCGTACTGGGCTAGGCGGCATCTCAAAGCACATGAAATGACGAGTGAAATGCACTATTAAACTTCTAGGCTAGGGCGAACAAAGACCCGATTAGATCATTTTATATTATGGTTAATTTAAGAATTCAGCGAAATTCTATCACATTTGTTCAATTTACGTCGTTCCTATTTCAGATAGCGTATTGGGCTATGTGGCATCTCAAAGCGCATGAAATGACGAGTAAAATGCACTGTTAAACTTCTAGGGTAGGGCAAACAGAGACCCGATTAGATCATTTTATATTACGGTTAATATAAGAATTCAGCGTAACTCTGACACATTTGTTCAACTAACGTAGCTCCTATTTCAGATAGCGTACTGGGCTAGGCGGCATCTTAAAGCGCGTGGAATGGCGGGTAAAATGCACTATTAAACTTCTATGATAGGGCAATCAGAGACCCGATTAGATCATTTTATGTTTTGGTTAATATAAGAATTCAGAGAAATTCTATCACATTTGTTCAATTTACGTCGCTCCTATTGCAGATAGCGTATTGGGCTAAGCGGCATCTTAAAGCGCGTGGAATGGCGAGTCAAATTCACTATTAAACTTCTATGATAGGGCAATCAGAGACCCGATTAGATCATTTTATATTTTGGTTAATATAAGAATTCAGCGAAATTCTATCACATTTGGTCAATTTACGTCGCTCCTATTTCAGATAGCTTATTGGGCTAAGCGGCATCTCAAAGCGCATGAAATGACGAGTGAAATGCACTATTAAACTTCTAGGGTAGGGCGAACAAAGACCCGATTAGATCATTTTATATTATGGTTAATTTAAGAGTTCAGCGAAATTCTATCACATTTGTTCAATTTACGTCGCTCCTATTTCAGATAGCGTATTGGGCTAAGCGGCATCTCAAAGCGCATGAAATGGCGAGTAAAATGCACTATTAAACTTCTAGGATAAGGCAAACAGAGACCCGATTAGATCAATTTATATTACCGTAAATATAAGAATTCAGCGTGATTCTGTCACATTTGTTCAACTTACGTAGCTCCTATTTCAGATAGCGTACTGGGCTAGGCGGCAACTTAAAGCGCGTGGAATGGCGAGTAAAATGCACCATTAAACTTCTATGGTAGGGCAATCAGAGAACCGATTAGATCATTTTATATTACGGTTAATATAAGAATTCAGCGTAATTCTATCACATTTGTTCAACTTTCGTCGCTCCTATTTCAGATAGCGTACTGAGCAAGGCGGCATCTTAAAGCGCGTGGAATGGCGAGTAAAATGCAATATTAAACTTCTATGATAGGGCAATCAGAGACCCGATTAGATCATTTTATATTTTGGTTATTATAAAAATTCAGCGAAATTCTATCACAATTGTTCAATTTACGTCGCTCCTATTTCAGATAGCGTATTGGGCTAAGCGGCATCTCAAAGCGCAAGAAATGTCGAGTAAAATGCACTATTAAACTTCTAGGGTAGGGCAAACAGAGACCCGATAAGATCATTTTATATTATGGTTAATTTAAGAATTCAGCGAAATTCTATCACATTTGTTCAATTTACGTCGCTCCTATTTCAGATAGCGTATTGGGCTAAGCGGCATCTCAATGCGCATGAAATGGCGAGTAAAATGCACTATTAAACTTCTAGGGTAGGGCAAACAGAGACCCGATTAGATCATTTTATATTTTGGTTAATATAAGAATTGAGCGAAATTCTGTCACATTTGTTCAATTTACGTCGCTCCTATTCAAGATAGCGTATTGGGCTAAGCGGCATCTGAAAGCGCATGAAATGGCGAGTAAAATGCACTATTAAACTTCTAGGGCAGGGCAAACAGAGACCCGATTACATCATTTTATATTATGATTAATTTAAGAAGTCAGCAAAATTCTATCACATTTGTTCAATTTACGTCGTTCCTATTTCAGATAGCGTACTGGGCTAGGCGGCATCTTAAAGCGCGTGGAAAGGCGAGTAAAATGCACTATTAAACTTCTATGATAGGGCAATCAGAGACCCGATTAGATCATTTTATATTACGGTTAATATAAGAATTCAGCGTAATTCTATCACATTTGTTCAACTTTCGTCGCTCCTATTTCAGATAGCGTACTGAGCAAGGCGGCATCTTAAAGCGCGTGGAATGGCGAGTAAAATGCAATATTAAACTTCTATGATAGGGCAATCAGAGACCCGATTAGATCTTTTTATATTACGGTTAATATAAGAATTCAGCGTAATTCTATCACATTTGTTCATCTTACGTCGCTCCTATTTCAGATAGCGCACTGGGCTAGGCGGCATCTTAAAGCGCGTGGAATGTCGAGTAAAATGCACTACTAAACTACTATGATAGGGCAATCAGAGACCCGTTTAGGTCATTTTATATTTTGGTTAATATAAGAATTCAGCGAAATTCTATCACATTTGTTCAATTTACGTCGCTCCTATTAAAGATAGCGTATTGGGCTAGTCGGCATCTGAAAGCGCATGAAATGGCGAGTAAAATGCACTATTAAACTTCTAGGGTAGGGCAATCAGAGACCCGTTTAGGTCATTTTATATTTTGGTTAATATAAGAATTCAGCGAAATTCTATCACATTTGTTCAATTTACGTCGCTCCTATTTCAGATAGCGTATTGGGCTAAGCGGCATCTCAAAGCGCATGAAATGACGAATAAAATGCACAATTAAGCTTCTACGCTAGGGCAATCAGAGACCCGATTAGATCATTTTATATTACGGTTAATATAAGAATTCAGCGTAATTCTATCACATTTGTTCAACTTACGTCGCTCCTATTTCAGATAGCGCACTGGGCTAGGCGGCATCTTAAAGCGCGTGGAATGTCGAGTAAAATGCACTACTAAACTACTATGATAGGGCAATCAGAGACCCGATTAGATCATTTTATATTTTGGTTAATATAAGAATTCAGCGAAATTCTATCATATTTGTGCAACTTACGTCGCTCCTATTTCAGATAGCGTATTGGGCTAAGCGGCATCTCAAAGCGCATGAAATGGCGAGTAAGATGCACTATTAAACTTCAAGGGTAGGGCAAACAGAGACCCGATTAGATCATTTTATATTATGGTTAATTTAAGAATTCAGAAAAATTCTATCACATTTGTTCAATTTACGTCGTTCCTATTTCAGATAGCGTATTGGGCTATGCGACATCTCAAAGCGCATGAAATGACGAGTAAAATGCACTATTAAACTTCTAGGGTAGGGCAAACAGAGACCCGATTAGATCATTTTATATTACGGTTAATATAAGAATTCAGCGTAATTCTATCACATTTGTTCAACTTACGTCGCTCCTATTTCAGATAGCGTACTGGGCGAGGCGGAATCTCAAAGCGCGTGGAAGGGCGAGTAAAATGCACTACTAAACTTCTATGATCGGGCAATCAGAGACCCGATTACATCATTTTATATTTTGGTTAATATAAGAATTCAGCGAAATTCTCTCACATTTGTTCAATTTACGTCGCTGATATTTCAGATAGCGTATTGGGCTCAGCGGCATCTCAAAGCGCAAGAAATGTGGAGTAAAATGCACTATTAAACTTCTAGGGTAGGGCAAACAGAGACCCGATAAGATCATTTTATATTATGGTTAATTTAAGAATTCAGCGAAATTCTATCACACTTGTCAATTTACGTCGCTCCTCTTTCAGATAGCGTACTGGGCTAGGCGGCATCTTAAAGCGGGTGGAAGGGTGAGTAAAATGCACTACTAAACTTCTAGGGTAGGGCAAACAGAGACTCGATTAGATCATTTTATATTATGGTTAATTTAAGAATTCAGCAAAATTCTATCACGCTTGTTCAATTTACGTCGCTCCTATTGCAGATAGCGTATTGGGCTAAGCGGCATCTCAAAGCGCATGAAATGGCGAGTAAAATGCACTGTTAAACTTCTAGGGTAGGGCAAACAGAGACTCGATTAGATCATTTTATATTACGGTTAATATAAGAATTCAGCGTAATTCTATCACATTTGTTCAACTTACGTCGCTCCTCTTTCAGATAGCGTACTGGGCTAGGCGGCATCTTAAAGCGCGTGGAATGGCGAGTAAAGTGCACTATTAAACTTCTATGATAGGGCTATCAGAGACCCGATTAGATCATTTTATGTTTTGGTTAATATAAGAATTCAGCGAAATTCTATCACATTTGTTCAATTTACGTCGCTCCTATTTCAGATAGCGTATTGGGGTAAGCTGCATCTCAAAGCGCAAGACATGGCGAGTAAAATGCACTATTAAACTTCTAGGGTAGGACAATCAGAGACCCGATTAGATCATTTTGTATTTTGGTTAATATAAGAATTCAGCGAAATTCTATTACATTTGTTTAATTTACGTCGCTCCTATTTCAGATAGCGTATTGGGCTAAGCGGCATCTCAAAGCGCATGAAATGGCGAGTAAAATGCACTATTATACTTCTAGTGTAGGGCAATCAGAGACCCGATTAGATCATTTTATATTATGCTTAATTTAAGAATTCAGCAAAATTCTATCACATTTGTTCAATTTACGTAGTTCCTATTTCAGATAGCATACTGGGCTAGGCGGTATCTTAAAGCGCGCGGAATGGCGAGTAAAATGCAGTATTAAACTTCTATGATAGGGCAATCAAAGACCCGATTAGATCATTTTATATTTTGGTTAATATAAGAATTCAGCGAAATTCTATCAGATTTGTTCAATTTACGTCGCTCCTATTTCAGATAGCGTATTGGGAGTAGCGGCATCTCAAAGCGCATGAAAGGGCGAGTAACATGCACTATTAAACTTCTAGGATATAGGCAAACAGAGACCCGATTAGATCATTTTATATTACGGTTAATATAAGAATTCAGCGTAATTCTATCACATTTGTTCAACTTACGTCGCTCCTCATTCAGATAGCGTACTGGGCTAGGCGGCATCTTAAAGCGGGTGGAAGGGTGAGTAAAATGCACTACTAAACTTCTAGGGTAGGGCAAACAGAGACTCGATTAGATCATTTTATATTATGGTTAATTTAAGAATTCAGCAAAATTCTATCACATATGTTCAATTTACGTCGCTCCTATTTCAGATAGCGTACTGGGCTAGGCGGCATCTTAAAGCGGGTGGAAGGGTGAGTAAAATGCACTACTAATCTTCCATGATAGGGCAATCAGAGACCCGATTAGATCATTTTATATTTTGTTTTATATAAGATTTCAGGGAAATTCTATCACATTTGTTCAATTTACGTCGCTCCTATTTCAGATAGCATATTGGGCTAAGCGGCACCTCAAAGCGCATGAAATGGCGAGTGAAATGCAATATTAAACTTCTAGGGTAGGGCAAACAGAGACCCGATTAGATCATTTTATATTTTGGTTAATTTAAGAATTCAGCAAAATTCTATCACATTTGTTCAACTTACGTCGCTCCTATTGCAGATAGCGTATTGGGCTAAGCGGCATCTAATAGCGCATGAAATGGCGAGTATAATGCACTATTAAACTTCTAGGATAAGGCAAACAGAGACCCGATTAGATCATTTTATATTATGGTTAATTTAAGAATTCAGCAAAATTCTATCACATTTGTTCAATTTACGTCGTTCGTATTTCAGATAGCGTCCTGGGCTAAGCGGCATCTAATAGCGCATGAAATGGCGAGTATAATGAACTATTAAACTTCTAGGATCAGGCAAACAGAGACCCGATTAGATCATTTTATGTTATGGTTAATATAAGAATTCAGTGTAATTCTATCACATTCGTTCAAGTTACGTCGCTCCTATTTCAGATAGCGTACAGGGCTAGGCGGCATCTTAAATCGCGTGGAAGGGCGAGTAAAGTGCACTACTAAACTTCTAGGGTAGGGCAAACAGAGACCCGATTAGATCATTTTATATTATGGTTAATTTAAGAATTCAGCAAAATTCTATCACATTTGTTCAATTTACGTCGTTCCTATTTCAGATAGCGTCCTGGGCTAAGCGGCATCTAATAGCGCATGAAATGGCGAGTATAATGCACTATTAAACTTCTAGGATAAGGCAAACAGAGACCCGATTAGATCATTTTATGTTATGGTTAATATAAGAATTCAGTGTAATTCTATCACATTTGTTCAAGTTACGTCGCTGGTATTTCAGATAGCGTATTGGGCTAAGTGGCATCTCAAAGCGCATGAAATGGCGAGTAAAATGCACTATTAAACTTCTAGGGTAGGGCAAACAGAGAACCGATTAGATCATTTTATATTATGGTTAATTTAAGAATTCAGCAAAATTCTATCATATTTGTTCAATTTACGTCGTTCCTATTTCAGATAGCGTCCTGGGCTAAGCGGCATCTAATAGCGCATGAAATGGCGAGTATAATGCACTATTAAACTTCTAGGATAAGGCAAACAGAGACCCGATTAGATCATTTTATGTTATGGTTAATATAAGAATTCAGTGTAATTCTATCACATTCGTTCAAGTAACGTCGCTCCTATTTCAGATAGCGTACAGGGCTAGGCGGCATCTTAAAGCGCGGGGAAGGGCGAGTAAAATGCACTACTGAACTTCTAGGGTAGGGCAAACAGAGACCCGATTAGATCATTTTATATTATGGTTAATTTAAGAATTCAGCAAAATTCTATCACATTTGTTCAATTTACGTCGCTCCTATTTCAGATAGCGTACTGTGCTAGGCGGCATCCTAAAGCGCGCGGAATGGCGAGTAAAATGCACTATTAAACTTCTATGCTAGGGCAATCAGAGACCCGATTAGATCATTTTATATTTTGTTTAATATAAGATTTCAGGGAAATTCTATCACATTTGTTCAATTTACGTCGCTCCCATTTCAGATAGCGTACTGGGCTAGGCGGCATCTTAAAGCGCGTGGAGAGGCGAGTAAAATGCACTATTAAACTTCTATGATAGGGCAATCAGAGACCCGATTAGATCATTTTATATTACGGTTAATATAAGAATTCAGCGTAATTCTATCACATTTGTTCAACTTACGTCGCTCCTATTTCAGATAGCGTACTGGGCTAAGCGGCATCTCAACGCGCATGAAATGGCGAGTAAAGTGCACTGTTAAACTTCTAGGGAAGGGCAAACGGAGACCCGATTAGATCATTTCATATTATGGTTTATTTAAGAATTCAGAAAAATTATATCACATTTGTTCAATTTACGTCGCACCTATTTCAGATAGCGTATTGTCCTAAGCGGCATCTCTAATCGCATGAGATGGCGAGTAAAATGCACTATAAAACTTCTAGGGTAAGGCAAACAGAGACCCGATTAGATCATTTTATATTAGGGTTAATTTAAGAATTCAGCCAAATTCTATCACATTTGTTCAATTTACGTCTCTCCTATTTCAGATAGCGTATTGGGCTAAGCGCCATATCAAAGCGCATGAAATGGCGAGTAAAATGCACTATTAAACTTCTAGGGTAGGGCAAACAGAGACCCGATTAGATCATTTTATATTATGGTTAATTTAAGAATTCAGCAAGATTCTATCACATTTGTTCAATTTACGTCGTTCCTATTTCAGATAGCGTCCTGGGCTAAGCGGCATCTAATAGCGCATGCAATGGCGAGTATAATGCACTATTAAACTTCTAGGATAAGGCAAACAGAGACCCGATTAGATCATTTTATGTTATGGTTAATATAAGAATTCAGTGTAATTCTATCACATTTGTTCAAGTTACGTCGCTCCTATTTCAGATAGCGTACTGGGCTAGGCGGCATCTTAAAGCGCGTGGAATGGCGAGTAAAATGCACTACTAAACTACTATGATAGGGCAATCAGAGACCCGATTAGGTCATTTTATATTTTGGTTAATATAAGAATTCAGCGAAATTCTATCACATTTGTTCAATTTACGTCGCTCCTATTACAGATAGCTTATTGTGCTTAGCGGCATCTCAAAGCGTATGAAGTGACGAGTGAAATGCACTATTAAACTTCCAGGGTTGGTAGAAGAAAGACCCGATTAGATCATTTTACACTAAGGTTAATATAAGAATTCAGGGAAATTGTATCACATTTGTTCAATTTACGTCGCTCCTATTTCAGATAGCGTATTGGGCTAAGCGGCATCTCAAAGCGCATGAAATAGCGAATAAAATGAGCTATTAAACTTCTAGGCTAGGGCGAACAGAGCCCCGATTAGATCATTTTACATTATTGTTAATAATAGAATTCAGCGAAATTCTATCACATTTGTTCAACTTACGTCGCTCCTATTTCAGATAGCGTATTGGGCTAAGTGGCATCTCAAAGCGCATGAAATGGCGAGTAAAATGCACTATTAAACTTCTATGATAGGGCAATCAGAGACCCGATTAGATCATTTTATATTTTGTTTAATATAAGATTTCAGGGAAATTCTATCTCATTTGTTCAATTTACGTCGCTCCTATTTCAGTTAGCGTATTGGGCTACGCGGCATCTCAAAGCGCATGAAATGGCGAGTAAAATGCACTATTAAACTTCTAGGGTAGGGCAAACAGAGTCCCGGTAAGATCATTTTATATTATGGTTAATTTAAGAATTCAGCGAAATTCTATCACATTTGTTCAATTTACGTCGCTCCTATTTCAGATAGCGTATTGGGCTAAGCGGCATCTCAAAGCGCATGAAATGGCGAGTAGAATGCACTATTAAACTTCTAGGGTAGGGCAAACAAAGACCCGATTAAATCATTTTATATTATGGTTAATTTAAGAATTCAGCGAAATTCTCTCAGATTTGTTCAATTTACGTCGCTGATATTTCAGATAGTGTATTGGGCTAAGCGGCATCTCAAAGCGCGAGAAATGGCGAGTAAAATGCACTATTAAACTTCTAGGGTAGGGCAAACAGAGACCCGATTAGATCATTTTATATTACGGTAAATATAAGAATTCAGCGTAATTCTGTCACATTTGTTCAACTTACGTAGCTCCTATTTCAGATAGCGTACTGGGCTAGGCGGCAACTTAAAGCGCGTGGAATGGCGAGTAAAATGCACCATTAAACTTCTATGGTAGGGCAATCAGAGAACCGATTAGATCATTTTATATTACGGTAAATATAAGAATGCAGCGTAATTCTGTCACATTTGTTCAACTTACGTAGCTCCTATTTCAGATAGCGTATTGGGCTAAGCGGCATCTCAAAGCGCATGAAATGGCGAGTAAAATGCACTATTAAACTTCTAGGATAAGGCAAACAGAGACCCGATTAGATCATTTTATATTCCGGTTAATATAAGAATTCAGCGTAACTCTGGCACATTTGTTCAACTTACGTCGCTCCTATTACAGATAGCTTATTGTGCTTAGCGGCATCTCAAAGCGCATGAAGTGACGAGTGAAATGCACTATTAAACTTCTAGGGTAGGGCAAACAGAGACCCGATTAGATCACTTTATATTATGGTTAATTTAAGAATTCAGCAAAATTCTATCACATTTGTTCAATTTACGTCGTTCCTATTTCAGATAGCGTCCTGGGCTAAGCGGCATCTAATAGCGCATGAAATGGCGAGTATAATGCACTATTAAACTTCTAGGATAAGGCAAACAGAGACCCGATTAGATCATTTTATGTTACGGTTAATATAAGAATTCAGCGAAATTCTATCACAATTGTTCTATTTACGGCGCTCCTATTTCAGATAGCGTATTGGGCTAAGCGGCATCTCAAAGCGCATGAAATGGCGAGTAAAATGCACTATTAAACTTCTATGATAGGGCAATCAGAGACTCGATTAGATCATTTTATATTTTGTTTAATAAAAGAATTCAGCGAAATTCTATCACATTTGTTCAACTTACGTCGCTGATATTTCAGATAGCGTATTGGGCTATGCGGCATCTCAAAGCGCAAGAAATGGCGAGTAAAATGCACTCTTAAACTTCTATGATAGGGCAATCAGAGACCCGATTAGATCATTTTACATTTTGTTTAATATAAGATTTCAGGGACATTCTATCACATTTGTTTAATTTACGTCGCTGCTATTTCAGATAGCGTATTTGGCTAAGCGGCATCTCAAAGCGCATGAAATGGCGAATAAAATGCACTATTAAACTTCTAGGCGAGGGCGACCAGGGACCCGATTAGATCATTTTACATTTTGGTTAATAAAAGAATTCAGCGACATTCTATCACATTTGCTCAATTTACGTCGCTCCTATTACAGATAGCTTATTGTGCTTAGCGGCATCTCAAAACGCATGAAGTGACGAGTGAAATGCACTATTAAACTTCAAGGGTAGGGCAAACAGAGACCCGATTAGATCATTTTATATTATGGTTAATTTAAGAATTCAGAAAAATTCTATCACATTTGTTCAATTTACGTCGTTCCTATTTCAGATAGCGTATTGGGCTATGCGGCATCTCAACGCGCATGAAATGACGAGTAAAATGCACTGTTATACTTCTAGG
Source organism: Macropis europaea (assembly GCA_916610135.2). Lineage (NCBI taxonomy): Eukaryota > Metazoa > Arthropoda > Insecta > Hymenoptera > Melittidae > Macropis > Macropis europaea. The sequence continues at coordinate 23,285 of CAKAJE020001909.1, forward strand.
GTAGGGCAAACAGAGACCCGATTAGATCATTTTATATTACGGTTAATATAAGAATTCAGCGTAATTCTATCACATTTGTTCAACTTACGTCGCTCCTATTTCAGATAGCGTACTGGGCTAGGCGGTATCTCAAAGCGCGTGGAAGGGCGAGTAAAATGCACTACTAAACTTCTATGATAGGGCAATCAGAGACCCGATTAGATCATTTTATATTTTGGTTAATATAAGAATTCAGCGAAATTCTCTCACATTTGTTCAATTTACGTCGCTGATATTTCAGATAGCGTATTGGACTAAGCGGCATCTCAAAGCGCAAGAAATGTCGAGTAAAATGCACTATTAAACTTCTGTGATAGGGCAATCAGAGACCCGATTAGATCATTTTACATTTTGTTTAATATAAGATTTCAGGGACATTCTATCACATTTGTTTAATTTACGTCGCTGCTATTTCAGATAGCGTATTTGGCTAAGCGGCATCTCAAAGCGCATGAAATGGCGAATAAAATGCACTATTAAACTTCTAGGCGAGGGCGACCAGGGACCCGATTAGATCATTTTACATTTTGGTTAATAAAAGAATTCAGCGACATTCTATCACATTTGCTCAATTTACGTCGCTCCTATTACAGATAGCTTATTGTGCTTAGCGGCATCTCAAAACGCATGAAGTGACGAGTGAAATGCACTATTAAACTTCAAGGGTAGGGCAAACAGAGACCCGATTAGATCATTTTATATTATGGTTAATTTAAGAATTCAGAAAAATTCTATCACATTTGTTCAATTTACGTCGTTCCTATTTCAGATAGCGTATTGGGCTATGCGGCATCTCAAAGCGCATGAAATGACGAGTAAAATGCACTGTTATACTTCTAGGGTAGGGCAAACAGAGACCCGATTAGATCATTTTATATTACGGTTAATATAAGAATTCAGCGTAATTCTATCACATTTGTTCAACTTACGTCGCTCCTATTTCAGATAGCGTACTGGGCTAGGCGGTATCTCAAAGCGCGTGGAAGGGCGAGTAAAATGCACTACTAAACTTCTATGATAGGGCAATCAGAGACCCGATTAGATCATTTTATATTTTGGTTAATATAAGGATTCAGCGAAATTCTCTCACATTTGTTCAATTTACGTCGCTGATATTTCAGATAGCGTATTGGACTAAGCGGCATCTCAAAGCGCAAGAAATGTCGAGTAAAATGCACTATTAAACTTCTAGGGTAGTGCAAACAGAGACCCGATAAGATCATTTTATATTATGGTTAATTTAAGAATTCAGCGAAATTCTCTCAGATTTGTTCAATTTACGTCGCTGATATTTCAGATAGCGTCCTGGGCTAGGCGGCATCTTAAAGCGCGTGGAATGGCGAGTAAAATGCACGATTAAACTTCTAGGATAAGGCAAACAGAGACCCGATTAGATCATTTTATATTACGGTTAATTTAAGAATTCAGCGTAATTCTGTCACATTTGTTCAACATACGTAGCTCCTATTTCAGATAGCGTACTGGGCTAGGCGGCAACTTAAAGCGCGTGGAATGTCGAGTAAAATACACTATCAAACTTCTATGATAGGGCAATCAGAGACCCGATTAGAACATTTTATATTCTGGTTAATATAAGAATTCAGCGAAATACTATAACATTTGTTCAATTTACGTCGCTCCTATTTCAGATAGCGTATTGGGCTAAGCGGCATCTCAAAGCGCATGAAATGGCGAGTAAAATGCACTATTAAACTTCTAGGGTAGGGCAATCAGAGACCCGACTAGATCATTTTATATTATGGTTAATTTAAGAATTCAGCAAAATTCTATCACATTTGTTCAGTTTACGTCGCTCCTATTTCAGATAGCGTACTGGGCTATGCGGCATCTTAAAGCGCCTGGAATGGCGAGCAAAATTCACTATTAAACTTCTATGATAGGGCAATCAGAGACCCGATTAGATCATTTTATATTTTGGTTAATATAAGAATTCAGCGAAATTCTATGACATTTGTTCAACTTTCGTCGCTCCTATTTCAGATAGCGTACTGAGCTAGGCGGCATCTTAAAGCGCGTGGAATGGCGAGTAAAATGCACTATTAAACTTCTATGATAGGGCAATCAGAGACCCGATTAGATCATTTTATATTTTGGTTAATATAAGAATTCAGCGAAATTCTATTACATTTGTTCAATTTACATCGCTCCTATTTCAGATAGCGTATTGGGCTAAGCGGCATCTCAAAGCGCATGAAATGGCGAGTAAAATGCACTATTAAACTTCTAGGGTAGCGCAAACAGAGACGCGATAAGATCATTTTACATTATGGTTAATAAAAGAATTCAGCGAAATTCTATCACATTTGTTCAACTCACGTCGCTGATATTTCAGATAGCGTATTGGGCTATGCGGCATCGCAAAGCGCAAGAAATGCCGAGTAAAATGCACTCTTAAACTTCTCTGATAGGGCAATCAGAGACCCGATTAGATCATTTTACATTTTGTTTAATATAAGATTTCAGGGACATTCTATCACATTTGTTTAATTTACGTCGCTGCTATTTCAGATAGCGTATTGGGCTAAGCGGCATCTCAAAGCGCATGAAATGGCGAATAAAATGAACTATTAAACTTCTAGGCGAGGGCGAACAGAGACCCGATTAGATCATTTTACATTTTGGTTAATAAAAGAATTCAGCGAAATTCTATCACATTTGCTCAATTTACGTCGCTCTTATTACAGATAGCTTATTGTGCTTAGCAGCATCTCAAAGCGCATGAAGTGACGAGTGAAATGCACTATTAAACTTCTAGGGTAGGGCAAACAGAGACCCGATTAGATCATTTTATATTATGGTTAATTTAAGAATTCAGCAAAATTCTATCACATTTGTTCAATTTACGTCGTTCCTATTTCAGATAGCGTCCTGGGCTAAGCGGCATCTAATAGCGCATGAAATGGCGAGTATAATGCACTATTAAACTTCTAGGATAAGGCAAACAGAGACCCGATTAGATCATTTTATGTTACGGTTAATATAAGAATTCAGCGTAATTCTATCACATTTGTTCAAGTTACGTCGCTCCTATTTCTGATAGCGTACTGGGCTAGGCGGCATCTTAAAGCGCGTGGAATGGCGAGTAAAATGCACTACTAAACTTCTATGATAGGGCAATCTGGCACTCGATTAGATCATTTTATATTTTGTTTAATATAAGATTTCAGGGAAATTCTATCTCATTTGTTCAATTTACGTCGCTCCTATTTCAGTTAGCGTATTCGGCTATGCGGCATCTCAAAGAGCATGAAATGGCGAATAAAATGCACTAGTAAACTTCCAGGCTAGGGCGAACAGAGACCCGATTAGATCATTTTACATTATGGTTAATAAAAGAATTCAGCGAAATTCTATCACATTTGTTCCTCTTACGTCGCTCGTATTTCAGATAGCGTATTGGGCTACGCGGCATCTCAAAGCGCATGAAATGGCGAGTAAAATGCACTATTAAACTTCTAGGGTAGGGCAAACAGAGTCCCGATAAGATCATTTTATATTATGGTTAATTTAAGAATTCAGCGAAATTCTATCACATTTGTTCAATTTACGTCGCTCCTATTTCAGATAGCGTATTGGGCTAAGCGGCATCTCAAAGCGCATGAAATGGCGAGTAAAATGCACTATTAAACTTCTAGGGTAGGGCAAACAAAGACCCGATTAAATCATTTTATATTATGGTTAATTTAAGAATTCAGCGAAATTCTCTCAGATTTGTTCAATTTACGTCGCTGATATTTCAGATAGTGTATTGGGCTAAGCGGCATCTCAAAGCGCGAGAAATGGCGAGTAAAATGCACTATTAAACTTCTAGGGTAGGGCAAACAGAGACCCGATTAGATCATTTTATATTACGGTAAATATAAGAATTCAGCGTAATTCTGTCACATTTGTTCAACTTACGTAGCTCCTATTTCAGATAGCGTACTGGGCTAGGCGGCAACTTAAAGCGCGTGGAATGGCGAGTAAAATGCACCATTAAACTTCTATGGTAGGGCAATCAGAGAACCGATTAGATCATTTTATATTACGGTAAATATAAGAATGCAGCGTAATTCTGTCACATTTGTTCAACTTACGTAGCTCCTATTTCAGATAGCGTATTGGGCTAGGCGGCATCTCAAAGCGCATGAAATGGCGAGTAAAATGCACTATTAAACTTCTAGGATAAGGCAAACAGAGACCCGATTAGATCATTTTATATTCCGGTTAATATAAGAGTTCAGCGTAACTCTGGCACATTTGTTCAACTTACGTCGCTCCTATTACAGATAGCTTATTGTGCTTAGCGGCATCTCAAAGCGCATGAAGTGACGAGTGAAATGCACTATTAAACTTCTAGGGTAGGGCAAACAGAGACCCGATTAGATCATTTTATATTATGGTTAATTTAAGAATTCAGCAAAATTCTATCACATTTGTTCAATTTACGTCGTTCCTATTTCAGATAGCGTCCTGGGCTAAGCGGCATCTAATAGCGCATGAAATGGCGAGTATAATGCACTATTAAACTTCTAGGATAAGGCAAACAGAGACCCGATTAGATCATTTTATGTTACGGTTAATATAAGAATTCAGCGAAATTCTATCACAATTGTTCTATTTACGGCGCTCCTATTTCAGATAGCGTATTGGGCTAAGCGGCATCTCAAAGCGCATGAAATGGCGAGTAAAATGCACTATTAAACTTCTATGATAGGGCAATCAGAGACTCGATTAGATCATTTTATATTTTGTTTAATAAAAGAATTCAGCGAAATTCTATCACATTTGTTCAACTTACGTCGCTGATATTTCAGATAGCGTATTGGGCTATGCGGCATCTCAAAGCGCAAGAAATGGCGAGTAAAATGCACTCTTAAACTTCTATGATAGGGCAATCAGAGACCCGATTAGATCATTTTACATTTTGTTTAATATAAGATTTCAGGGACATTCTATCACATTTGTTTAATTTACGTCGCTGCTATTACAGATAGCTTATTGTGCTTAGCGGCATCTCAAAACGCATGAAGTGACGAGTGAAATGCACTATTAAACTTCAAGGGTAGGGCAAACAGAGACCCGATTAGATCATTTTATATTATGGTTAATTTAAGAATTCAGAAAAATTCTATCACATTTGTTCAATTTACGTCGTTCCTATTTCAGATAGCGTATTGGGCTTTGCGGCATCTCAAAGCGCATGAAATGACGAGTAAAATGCACTGTTATACTTCTAGGGTAGGGCAAACAGAGACCCGATTAGATCATTTTATATTACGGTTAATATAAGAATTCAGCGTAATTCTATCACATTTGTTCAACTTACGTCGCTCCTCTTTCAGATAGCGTACTGGGCTAGGCGGCATCTCAAAGCACATGAAATGACGAGTGAAATGCACTATTAAACTTCTAGGCTAGGGCGAACAAAGACCCGATTAGATCATTTTATATTATGGTTAATTTAAGAATTCAGCGAAATTCTATCACATTTGTTCAATTTACGTCGTTCCTATTTCAGATAGCGTATTGGGCTATGTGGCATCTCAAAGCGCATGAAATGACGAGTAAAATGCACTGTTAAACTTCTAGGGTAGGGCAAACAGAGACCCGATTAGATCATTTTATATTACGGTTAATATAAGAATTCAGCGTAACTCTGACACATTTGTTCAACTAACGTAGCTCCTATTTCAGATAGCGTACTGGGCTAGGCGGCATCTTAAAGCGCGTGGAATGGCGGGTAAAATGCACTATTAAACTTCTATGATAGGGCAATCAGAGACCCGATTAGATCATTTTATGTTTTGGTTAATATAAGAATTCAGAGAAATTCTATCACATTTGTTCAATTTACGTCGCTCCTATTGCAGATAGCGTATTGGGCTAAGCGGCATCTTAAAGCGCGTGGAATGGCGAGTCAAATTCACTATTAAACTTCTATGATAGGGCAATCAGAGACCCGATTAGATCATTTTATATTTTGGTTAATATAAGAATTCAGCGAAATTCTATCACATTTGGTCAATTTACGTCGCTCCTATTTCAGATAGCTTATTGGGCTAAGCGGCATCTCAAAGCGCATGAAATGACGAGTGAAATGCACTATTAAACTTCTAGGGTAGGGCGAACAAAGACCCGATTAGATCATTTTATATTATGGTTAATTTAAGAGTTCAGCGAAATTCTATCACATTTGTTCAATTTACGTCGCTCCTATTTCAGATAGCGTATTGGGCTAAGCGGCATCTCAAAGCGCATGAAATGGCGAGTAAAATGCACTATTAAACTTCTAGGATAAGGCAAACAGAGACCCGATTAGATCAATTTATATTACCGTAAATATAAGAATTCAGCGTGATTCTGTCACATTTGTTCAACTTACGTAGCTCCTATTTCAGATAGCGTACTGGGCTAGGCGGCAACTTAAAGCGCGTGGAATGGCGAGTAAAATGCACCATTAAACTTCTATGGTAGGGCAATCAGAGAACCGATTAGATCATTTTATATTACGGTTAATATAAGAATTCAGCGTAATTCTATCACATTTGTTCAACTTTCGTCGCTCCTATTTCAGATAGCGTACTGAGCAAGGCGGCATCTTAAAGCGCGTGGAATGGCGAGTAAAATGCAATATTAAACTTCTATGATAGGGCAATCAGAGACCCGATAAGATCATTTTATATTTTGGTTATTATAAAAATTCAGCGAAATTCTATCACAATTGTTCAATTTACGTCGCTCCTATTTCAGATAGCGTATTGGGCTAAGCGGCATCTCAAAGCGCAAGAAATGTCGAGTAAAATGCACTATTAAACTTCTAGGGTAGGGCAAACAGAGACCCGATAAGATCATTTTATATTATGGTTAATTTAAGAATTCAGCGAAATTCTATCACATTTGTTCAATTTACGTCGCTCCTATTTCAGATAGCGTATTGGGCTAAGCGGCATCTCAATGCGCATGAAATGGCGAGTAAAATGCACTATTAAACTTCTAGGGTAGGGCAAACAGAGACCCGATTAGATCATTTTATATTTTGGTTAATATAAGAATTGAGCGAAATTCTGTCACATTTGTTCAATTTACGTCGCTCCTATTCAAGATAGCGTATTGGGCTAAGCGGCATCTGAAAGCGCATGAAATGGCGAGTAAAATGCACTATTAAACTTCTAGGGCAGGGCAAACAGAGACCCGATTACATCATTTTATATTATGATTAATTTAAGAAGTCAGCAAAATTCTATCACATTTGTTCAATTTACGTCGTTCCTATTTCAGATAGCGTACTGGGCTAGGCGGCATCTTAAAGCGCGTGGAAAGGCGAGTAAAATGCACTATTAAACTTCTATGATAGGGCAATCAGAGACCCGATTAGATCATTTTATATTACGGTTAATATAAGAATTCAGCGTAATTCTATCACATTTGTTCAACTTTCGTCGCTCCTATTTCAGATAGCGTACTGAGCAAGGCGGCATCTTAAAGCGCGTGGAATGGCGAGTAAAATGCAATATTAAACTTCTATGATAGGGCAATCAGAGACCCGATTAGATCTTTTTATATTACGGTTAATATAAGAATTCAGCGTAATTCTATCACATTTGTTCATCTTACGTCGCTCCTATTTCAGATAGCGCACTGGGCTAGGCGGCATCTTAAAGCGCGTGGAATGTCGAGTAAAATGCACTACTAAACTACTATGATAGGGCAATCAGAGACCCGTTTAGGTCATTTTATATTTTGGTTAATATAAGAATTCAGCGAAATTCTATCACATTTGTTCAATTTACGTCGCTCCTATTAAAGATAGCGTATTGGGCTAGTCGGCATCTGAAAGCGCATGAAATGGCGAGTAAAATGCACTATTAAACTTCTAGGGTAGGGCAATCAGAGACCCGTTTAGGTCATTTTATATTTTGGTTAATATAAGAATTCAGCGAAATTCTATCACATTTGTTCAATTTACGTCGCTCCTATTTCAGATAGCGTATTGGGCTAAGCGGCATCTCAAAGCCCATGAAATGGCGAGTAAAATGCACTATTAAACTTCTAGGGTAAGGCAAACAGATACCCGATTAGATCATTTTATATTACGGTTAATATAAGAATTCAGCGTAATTCTATCACATTTGTTCAACTTACGTCACTCCTCTTTCAGATAGCGTACTGGGCTAGGCGGCATCTTAAAGCGCGTGGAATGGCGAGTAAAATGCACTATTAAACTTCTATGATAGGGCAATCAGAGAACCGATTAGATCATTTTATGTTTTGGTTAATATAAGAATTCAGCGAAACTCTATCACATTTGTTCAATTTACGTCGCTCCTATTTCAGATAGCGTACTGAGCAAGGCGGCATCTTAAAGCGCGTGGAATGGCGAGTAAAATGCAATATTAAACTTCTATGATAGGGCAATCAGAGACCCGATTAGATCATTTTATATTTTGGTTATTATAAAAATTCAGCGAAATTCTATCACAATTGTTCAATTTACGTCGCTCCTATTTCAGATAGCGTATTGGGCTAAGCGGCATCTCAAAGCGCAAGAAATGTCGAGTAAAATGCACTATTAAACTTCTAGGGTAGGGCAAACAGAGACCCGATAAGATCATTTTATATTATGGTTAATTTAAGAATTCAGCGAAATTCTATCACATTTGTTCAATTTACGTAGTTCCTATTTCAGATAGCATACTGGGCTAGGCGGTATCTTAAAGCGCGCGGAATGGCGAGTAAAATGCAGTATTACACTTCTATGATAGGGCAATCAAAGACCCGATTAGATCATTTTATATTTTGGTTAATATAAGAATTCAGCGAAATTCTATCAGATTTGTTCAATTTACGTCGCTCCTATTTCAGATAGCGTATTGGGAGTAGCGGCATCTCAAAGCGCATGAAAGGGCGAGTAACATGCACTATTAAACTTCTAGGATATAGGCAAACAGAGACCCGATTAGATCATTTTATATTACGGTTAATATAAGAATTCAGCGTAATTCTATCACATTTGTTCAACTTACGTCGCTCCTCATTCAGATAGCGTACTGGGCTAGGCGGCATCTTAAAGCGGGTGGAAGGGTGAGTAAAATGCACTACTAAACTTCTAGGGTAGGGCAAACAGAGACTCGATTAGATCATTTTATATTATGGTTAATTTAAGAATTCAGCAAAATTCTATCACATATGTTCAATTTACGTCGCTCCTATTTCAGATAGCGTACTGGGCTAGGCGGCATCTTAAAGCGGGTGGAAGGGTGAGTAAAATGCACTACTAATCTTCCATGATCGGGCAATCAGAGACCCGATTAGATCATTTTATATTTTGTTTTATATAAGATTTCAGGGAAATTCTATCACATTTGTTCAATTTACGTCGCTCCTATTTCAGATAGCATATTGGGCTAAGCGGCACCTCAAAGCGCATGAAATGGCGAGTGAAATGCAATATTAAACTTCTAGGGTAGGGCAAACAGAGACCCGATTAGATCATTTTATATTTTGGTTAATATAAGGATTCAGCGAAATTCTATCACATTTGTTCAACTTACGGTCGGCTCCTATTGCAGATAGCGTATTGGGCTAAGCGGCATCTAATAGCGCATGAAATGGCGAGTATAATGCACTATTAAACTTCTAGGATAAGGCAAACAGAGACCCGATTAGATCATTTTATATTATGGTTAATTTAAGAATTCAGCAAAATTCTATCACATTTGTTCAATTTACGTCGTTCGTATTTCAGATAGCGTCCTGGGCTAAGCGGCATCTAATAGCGCATGAAATGGCGAGTATAATGAACTATTAAACTTCTAGGATCAGGCAAACAGAGACCCGATTAGATCATTTTATGTTATGGTTAATATAAGAATTCAGTGTAATTCTATCACATTCGTTCAAGTTACGTCGCTCCTATTTCAGATAGCGTACAGGGCTAGGCGGCATCTTAAATCGCGTGGAAGGGCGAGTAAAGTGCACTACTAAACTTCTAGGGTAGGGCAAACAGAGACCCGATTAGATCATTTTATATTATGGTTAATTTAAGAATTCAGCAAAATTCTATCACATTTGTTCAATTTACGTCGTTCCTATTTCAGATAGCGTCCTGGGCTAAGCGGCATCTAATAGCGCATGAAATGGCGAGTATAATGCACTATTAAACTTCTAGGATAAGGCAAACAGAGACCCGATTAGATCATTTTATGTTATGGTTAATATAAGAATTCAGTGTAATTCTATCACATTTGTTCAAGTTACGTCGCTGGTATTTCAGATAGCGTATTGGGCTAAGTGGCATCTCAAAGCGCATGAAATGGCGAGTAAAATGCACTATTAAACTTCTAGGGTAGGGCAAACAGAGAACCGATTAGATCATTTTATATTATGGTTAATTTAAGAATTCAGCAAAATTCTATCATATTTGTTCAATTTACGTCGTTCCTATTTCAGATAGCGTCCTGGGCTAAGCGGCATCTAATAGCGCATGAAATGGCGAGTATAATGCACTATTAAACTTCTAGGATAAGGCAAACAGAGACCCGATTAGATCATTTTATGTTATGGTTAATATAAGAATTCAGTGTAATTCTATCACATTCGTTCAAGTAACGTCGCTCCTATTTCAGATAGCGTACAGGGCTAGGCGGCATCTTAAAGCGCGGGGAAGGGCGAGTAAAATGCACTACTGAACTTCTAGGGTAGGGCAAACAGAGACCCGATTAGATCATTTTATATTATGGTTAATTTAAGAATTCAGCAAAATTCTATCACATTTGTTCAATTTACGTCGCTCCTATTTCAGATAGCGTACTGTGCTAGGCGGCATCCTAAAGCGCGCGGAATGGCGAGTAAAATGCACTATTAAACTTCTATGCTAGGGCAATCAGAGACCCGATTAGATCATTTTATATTTTGTTTAATATAAGATTTCAGGGAAATTCTATCACATTTGTTCAATTTACGTCGCTCCCATTTCAGATAGCGTACTGGGCTAGGCGGCATCCTAAAGCGCGTGGAGAGGCGAGTAAAATGCACTATTAAACTTCTATGATAGGGCATTCAGAGACCCGATTAGATCATTTTATATTACGGTTAATATAAGAATTCAGCGTAATTCTATCACATTTGTTCAACTTACGTCGCTCCTATTTCAGATAGCGTACTGGGCTAAGCGGCATCTCAACGCGCATGAAATGGCGAGTAAAGTGCACTGTTAAACTTCTAGGGAAGGGCAAACGGAGACCCGATTAGATCATTTCATATTATGGTTTATTTAAGAATTCAGAAAAATTATATCACATTTGTTCAATTTACGTCGCACCTATTTCAGATAGCGTATTGTCCTAAGCGGCATCTCTAATCGCATGAGATGGCGAGTAAAATGCACTATAAAACTTCTAGGGTAAGGCAAACAGAGACCCGATTAGATCATTTTATATTAGGGTTAATTTAAGAATTCAGCCAAATTCTATCACATTTGTTCAATTTACGTCTCTCCTATTTCAGATAGCGTATTGGGCTAAGCGCCATATCAAAGCGCATGAAATGGCGAGTAAAATGCACTATTAAACTTCTAGGGTAGGGCAAACAGAGACCCGATTAGATCATTTTATATTATGGTTAATTTAAGAATTCAGCAAAATTCTATCACATTTGTTCAATTTACGTCGTTCCTATTTCAGATAGCGTCCTGGGCTAAGCGGCATCTAATAGCGCATGCAATGGCGAGTATAATGCACTATTAAACTTCTAGGATAAGGCAAACAGAGACCCGATTAGATCATTTTATGTTATGGTTAATATAAGAATTCAGTGTAATTCTATCACATTTGTTCAAGTTACGTCGCTCCTATTTCAGATAGCGTACTGGGCTAGGCGGCATCTTAAAGCGCGTGGAATGGCGAGTAAAATGCACTACTAAACTACTATGATAGGGCAATCAGAGACCCGATTAGGTCATTTTATATTTTGGTTAATATAAGAATTCAGCGAAATTCTATCACATTTGTTCAATTTACGTCGCTCCTATTACAGATAGCTTATTGTGCTTAGCGGCATCTCAAAGCGTATGAAGTGACGAGTGAAATGCACTATTAAACTTCCAGGGTTGGTAGAAGAAAGACCCGATTAGATCATTTTACACTAAGGTTAATATAAGAATTCAGGGAAATTGTATCACATTTGTTCAATTTACGTCGCTCCTATTTCAGATAGCGTATTGGGCTAAGCGGCATCTCAAAGCGCATGAAATAGCGAATAAAATGAGCTATTAAACTTCTAGGCTAGGGCGAACAGAGACCCGATTAGATCATTTTACATTATGGTTAATAATAGAATTCAGCGAAATTCTATCACATTTGTTCAACTTACGTCGCTCCTATTTCAGATAGCGTATTGGGCTAAGTGGCATCTCAAAGCGCATGAAATGGCGAGTAAAATGCACTATTAAACTTCTATGATAGGGCAATCAGAGACCCGATTAGATCATTTTATATTTTGTTTAATATAAGATTTCAGGGAAATTCTATCTCATTTGTTCAATTTACGTCGCTCCTATTTCAGTTAGCGTATTGGGCTACGCGGCATCTCAAAGCGCATGAAATGGCGAGTAAAATGCACTATTAAACTTCTAGGGTAGGGCAAACAGAGACCCGATTAGATCATTTTATATTATGGTTAATTTAAGAATTCAGCGAAATTCTATCACATTTGTTCAATTTACGTCGCTCCTATTTCAGATAGCGTATTGGGCTAAGCGGCATCTCAAAGCGCATGAAATGGCGAGTAAAATGCACTATTAAACTTCTAGGGTAGGGCAAACAAAGACCCGATTAAATCATTTTATATTATGGTTAATTTAAGAATTCAGCGAAATTCTCTCAGATTTGTTCAATTTACGTCGCTGATATTTCAGATAGTGTATTGGGCTAAGCGGCATCTCAAAGCGCGAGAAATGGCGAGTAAAATGCACTATTAAACTTCTAGGGTAGGGCAAACAGAGACCCGATTAGATCATTTTATATTACGGTAAATATAAGAATTCAGCGTAATTCTGTCACATTTGTTCAACTTACGTAGCTCCTATTTCAGATAGCGTACTGGGCTAGGCGGCAACTTAAAGCGCGTGGAATGGCGAGTAAAATGCACCATTAAACTTCTATGGTAGGGCAATCAGAGAACCGATTAGATCATTTTATATTACGGTAAATATAAGAATGCAGCGTAATTCTGTCACATTTGTTCAACTTACGTAGCTCCTATTTCAGATAGCGTATTGGGCTAAGCGGCATCTCAAAGCGCATGAAATGGCGAGTAAAATGCACTATTAAACTTCTAGGATAAGGCAAACAGAGACCCGATTAGATCATTTTATATTCCGGTTAATATAAGAATTCAGCGTAACTCTGGCACATTTGTTCAACTTACGTCGCTCCTATTACAGATAGCTTATTGTGCTTAGCGGCATCTCAAAGCGCATGAAGTGACGAGTGAAATGCACTATTAAACTTCTAGGGTAGGGCAAACAGAGACCCGATTAGATCATTTTATATTATTGTTTAATTTAAGAATTCAGCAAAATTCTATCACATTTGTTCAATTTACGTCGTTCCTATTTCAGATAGCGTCCTGGGCTAAGCGGCATCTAATAGCGCATGAAATGGCGAGTATAATGCACTATTAAACTTCTAGGATAAGGCAAACAGAGACCCGATTAGATCATTTTATGTTACGGTTAATATAAGAATTCAGCGAAATTCTATCACAATTGTTCTATTTACGGCGCTCCTATTTCAGATAGCGTATTGGGCTAAGCGGCATCTCAAAGCGCATGAAATGGCGAGTAAAATGCACTATTAAACTTCTATGATAGGGCAATCAGAGACTCGATTAGATCATTTTATATTTTGTTTAATAAAAGAATTCAGCGAAATTCTATCACATTTGTTCAACTTACGTCGCTGATATTTCAGATAGCGTATTGGGCTATGCGGCACCTCAAAGCGCAAGAAATGGCGAGTAAAATGCACTCTTAAACTTCTATGATAGGGCAATCAGAGACCCGATTAGATCATTTTACATTTTGTTTAATATAAGATTTCAGGGACATTCTATCACATTTGTTTAATTTACGTCGCTGCTATTTCAGATAGCGTATTTGGCTAAGCGGCATCTCAAAGCGCATGAAATGGCGAATAAAATGCACTATTAAACTTCTAGGCGAGGGCGACCAGGGACCCGATTAGATCATTTTACATTTTGGTTAATAAAAGAATCAGCGACATTCTATCACATTTGCTCAATTTACGTCGCTCCTATTACAGATAGCTTATTGTGCTTAGCGGCATCTCAAAACGCATGAAGTGACGAGTGAAATGCACTATTAAACTTCAAGGGTAGGGCAAACAGAGACCCGATTAGATCATTTTATATTATGGTTAATTTAAGAATTCAGAAAAATTCTATCACATTTGTTCAATTTACGTCGTTCCTATTTCAGATAGCGTATTGGGCTATGCGGCATCTCAACGCGCATGAAATGACGAGTAAAATGCACTGTTATACTTCTAGGGTAGGGCAAACAGAGACCCGATTAGATCATTTTATATTACGGTTAATATAAGAATTCAGCGTAATTCTATCACATTTGTTCAACTTACGTCGCTCCTATTTCAGATAGCGTACTGGGCTAGGCGGTATCTCAAAGCGCGTGGAAGGGCGAGTAAAATGCACTACTAAACTTCTATGATAGGGCAATCAGAGACCCGATTAGATCATTTTATATTTGGTTAATATAAGAATTCAGCGAAATTCTCTCACATTTGTTCAATTTACGTCGCTGATATTTCAGATAGCGTATTGGACTAAGCGGCATCTCAAAGCGCAAGAAATGTCGAGTAAAATGCACTATTAAACTTCTATGATAGGGCAATCAGAGACCCGATTAGATCATTTTACATTTTGTTTAATATAAGATTTCAGGGACATTCTATCACATTTGTTTAATTTACGTCGCTGCTATTTCAGATAGCGTATTTGGCTAAGCGGCATATCAAAGCGCATGAAATGGCGAATAAAATGCACTATTAAACTTCTAGGCGAGGGCGACCAGGGACCCGATTAGATCATTTTACATTTTGGTTAATAAAAGAATTCAGCGACATTCTATCACATTTGCTCAATTTACGTCGCTCCTATTACAGATAGCTTATTGTGCTTAGCGGCATCTCAAAACGCATGAAGTGACGAGTGAAATGCACTATTAAACTTCAAGGGTAGGGCAAACAGAGACCCGATTAGATCATTTTATATTATGGTTAATTTAAGAATTCAGAAAAATTCTATCACATTTGTTCAATTTACGTCGTTCCTATTTCAGATAGCGTATTGGGCTATGCGGCATCTCAAAGCGCATGAAATGACGAGTAAAATGCACTGTTATACTTCTAGGGTAGGGCAAACAGAGACCCGATTAGATCATTTTATATTACGGTTAATATAAGAATTCAGCGTAATTCTATCACATTTGTTCAACTTACGTCGCTCCTATTTCAGATAGCGTACTGGGCTAGGCGGTATCTCAAAGCGCGTGGAAGGGCGAGTAAAATGCACTACTAAACTTCTATGATAGGGCAATCAGAGACCCGATTAGATCATTTTATATTTTGGTTAATATAAGGATTCAGCGAAATTCTCTCACATTTGTTCAATTTACGTCGCTGATATTTCAGATAGCGTATTGGACTAAGCGGCATCTCAAAGCGCAAGAAATGTCGAGTAAAATGCACTATTAAACTTCTAGGGTAGTGCAAACAGAGACCCGATAAGATCATTTTATATTATGGTTAATTTAAGAATTCAGCGAAATTCTCTCAGATTTGTTCAATTTACGTCGCTGATATTTCAGATAGCGTATTGGGCTAAGCGGCATCTCAAAGCGCGAGAAATGGCGAGTAAAATGCTCTATTAAACTTCTAGGGTAGGGCAAACAGAGACCCGATTAGATCATTTTATATTTTGGTTAATATAAGAATTCAGCGTAACTCTGACACATTTGTTCAACTTACGTAGCTCCTATTTCAGATGGCGTACTGGGCTAGGCGGCATCTTAAAGCGCGTGGAATGGCGGGTAAAATGCACTATTAAACTTCTATGATAGGGCAATCAGAGACCCGATTAGATCATTTTATGTTTTGGTTAATATAAGAATTCAGCGAAATTCTATCACATTTGTTCAATTTACGTCGCTCCTATTTCAGATAGCGTAATGGGGTAAGCTGCATCTCAAAGCGCAAGACATGGCGAGTAAAATGCACTACTAAACTTCTAGGGTAGGCAAACAGAGACCCGATTAGATCATTTTATATTGCGGTTAATATAAGAATTCAGCGTAACTCTGTCACATTTGTTCAACTTACGTAGCTCCTATTTCAGATAGCGTCCTGGGCTAGGCGGCATCTTAAAGCGCGTGGAATGGCGAGTAAAATGCACGATTAAACTTCTAGGATAAGGCAAACAGAGACCCGATTAGATCATTTTATATTACGGTTAATTTAAGAATTCAGCGTAATTCTGTCACATTTGTTCAACATACGTAGCTCCTATTTCAGATAGCGTACTGGGCTAGGCGGCAACTTAAAGCGCGTGGAATGTCGAGTAAAATACACTATCAAACTTCTATGATAGGGCAATCAGAGACCCGATTAGAACATTTTATATTTTGGTTAATATAAGAATTCAGCGAAATACTATAACATTTGTTCAATTTACGTCGCTCCTATTTCAGATAGCGTATTGGGCTAAGCGGCATCTCAAAGCGCATGAAATGGCGAGTAAAATGCACTATTAAACTTCTAGGGTAGGGCAATCAGAGACCCGACTAGATCATTTTATATTATGGTTAATTTAAGAATTCAGCAAAATTCTATCACATTTGTTCTGTTTACGTCGCTCCTATTTCAGATAGCGTACTGGGCTATGCGGCATCTTAAAGCGCCTGGAATGGCGAGCAAAATTCACTATTAAACTTCTATGATAGGGCAATCAGAGACCCGATTAGATCATTTTATATTTTGGTTAATATAAGAATTCAGCGAAATTCTATGACATTTGTTCAACTTTCGTCGCTCCTATTTCAGATAGCGTACTGAGCTAGGCGGCATCTTAAAGCGCGTGGAATGGCGAGTAAAATGCACTATTAAACTTCTATGATAGGGCAATCAGAGACCCGATTAGATCATTTTATATTTTGGTTAATATAAGAATTCAGCGAAATTCTATTACATTTGTTCAATTTACATCGCTCCTATTTCAGATAGCGTATTGGGCTAAGCGGCATCTCAAAGCGCATGAAATGGCGAGTAAAATGCACTATTAAACTTCTAGGGTAGCGCAAACAGAGACGCGATAAGATCATTTTACATTATGGTTAATAAAAGAATTCAGCGAAATTCTATCACATTTGTTCAACTCACGTCGCTGATATTTCAGATAGCGTATTGGGCTATGCGGCATCGCAAAGCGCAAGAAATGCCGAGTAAAATGCACTCTTAAACTTCTCTGATAGGGCAATCAGAGACCCGATTAGATCATTTTACATTTTGTTTAATATAAGATTTCAGGGACATTCTATCACATTTGTTTAATTTACGTCGCTGCTATTTCAGATACCGTACTGGGCTAGGCGGCATCTTAAAGCGCGTGGAATGGCGAATAAAATGCACTATTAAACTTCTAGGCGAGGGCGAACAGAGACCCGATTAGATCATTTTACATTATGGTTAATAAAGGAATTCAGCGAAATTCTATCACATTTGTTCAATTTACGTCGCTCCTATTACAGATAGCTTATTGTGCTTAGCGGCATCTCAAAGCGCATGAAGTGACGAGTGAAATGCACTATTAAACTTCTAGGGTTGGTCGAAGAAAGACCCGATTAGATCATTTTACATTAAGGTTAATATAAGAATTCAGGGAAATTCTATCACATTTGTTCAATTTACGTCGCTCCTATTTCAGATAGCGTATTGGGCTAAGCGGCATCTCAAAGTGCATGAAATGGCGAATAAAATGAGCTATTCAACTTCTAGGCTAGGGCGAACAGAGACCGGATTAGATCACTTAACATTATGGTTAATAAAAGAATTCAGCGAAATTCTATCACATTTGCTCAATTTACGTCGCTCCTATTTCAGATAGCGTATTGGGCTAAGCGGCATCTCAAAGCGCATGAAATGGCGAGTAAAATGCACTATTAAACTTCTAGGGTAAGGCAAACAGAGACGCGATAAGATCATTTTACATTATGGTTATTAAAAGAATTCAGCGAAATTCTATCACATTTGTTCAACTTACGTCGCTCGTATTTCAGATAGCGTATTGGGCTAAGCGGCATCTCAAAGCGCATGAAATGGCGAGTAAAATGCACTATTAAACTTCTATCATATGGCAATCAGATACCCGAATAGATCGTATTATATTATGGTTAATTTAAGAATTCAGCGAAATTCTATCACATTTGTTCAATTTACGTAGCTCCTATTTCAGATAGCGTACTGGGCTAGGCGGCAACATAAAGCGCGTGGAATGGCGAGTAAAATGCACTATTAAACTTCTATGATAGGGCAATCAGAGACCCGATTAGATCATTTTATATTTTGGTTAATATAAGAATTCAGCGTCATTCTATCACATTTGTTCAATTTACGTCGCTCCTATGTCAGATAGCGTATTGGGCCAAGCGGCATCTCAAAGCGCATTAAATGGCGAGTGAAATGCACTATTAATCTTCTAGGGTAGGGCAATCAAAGACCCCATTAGATCATTTTATATTATGGTTAATTTAAGAATTCAGCGAAATTCTATCACATTTGTTCAATTTACGTCGCCCCTATTTCAGATAGCGTATTGGGCTAAGCGGCATCTCAAAGCGCATGAAATGGCGAGTCAAATGCACTGTTAAACTTCTATGATAGGGAAATCAGAGACCCAATTAGATTATTTTATATTTTGGTTAATATAATAATTCAGCGAAATTCTAACACATTTGATCCATTTACGTCGCTCCTATTTCAGATAGCGTACTGGGCTAGGCGGCATCTTAAAGCGCGTGGAATGGCGAGTAAAATGCACTATTAAACTTCAAGGGTAGGGCAAACAGAGACCCGATTAGATCATTTTATATTATGGTTAATTTAAGAATTCAGAAAAATTCTATCACATTTGTTCAATTTACGTCGTTCCTATTTCAGATAGCGTATTGGGCTATGCGGCATCTCAAAGCGCATGAAATGACGAGTAAAATGCACTGTTATACTTCTAGGGTAGGGCAAACAGAGACCCGATTAGATCATTTTATATTACGGTTAATATAAGAATTCAGCGTAATTCTATCACATTTGTTCAACTTACGTCGCTCCTATTTCAGATAGCGTACTGGGCTAGGCGGTATCTCAAAGCGCGTGGAAGGGCGAGTAAAATACACTACTAAACTTCTATGATAGGGCAATCAGAGACCCGATTAGATCATTTTATATTTTGGTTAATATAAGAATTCAGCGAAATTCTCTCACATTTGTTCAATTTACGTCGCTGATATTTCAGATAGCGTATTGGACTAAGCGGCATCTCAAAGCGCAAGAAATGTCGAGTAAAATGCACTATTAAACTTCTAGGGTAGTGCAAACAGAGACCCGATAAGATCATTTTATATTATGGTTAATTTAAGAATTCAGCGAAATTCTCTCAGATTTGTTCAATTTACGTCGCTGATATTTCAGATAGCGTATTGGGCTAAGCGGCATCTCAAAGCGCGAGAAATGGCGAGTAAAATGCTCTATTAAACTTCTAGGGTAGGGCAAACAGAGACCCGATTAGATCATTTTATATTTTGGTTAATATAAGAATTCAGCGAAATTCTATCACATTTGTTCAATTTACGTCGCTCCTATTTCAGATAGCGTATTGGGCTAAGCGGCATCTCAAAGCGCATGAAATGACGAATAAAATGCACAATTAAGCTTCTACGCTAGGGCGAACAGAGACCCGATTAGATCATTTTACGTTATGGTTAATAAAAGAATTCAGCGAAATTCTATCACATTTGATCAATTTACATCGCTCCTATTTCAGATAGCGTATTGGGGTAAGCTGTATCTCAAAGCGCAAGACATGGCGAGTAAAATTCACTACTAAACTTCTAGGGTAGGCAAACAGAGACCCGATTAGATCATTTTATATTGCGGTTAATATAAGAATTCAGCGTAACTCTGTCACATTTGTTCAACTTACGTAGCTCCTATTTCAGATAGCGTCCTGGGCTAGGCGGCATCTTAAAGCGCGTGGAATGGCGAGTAAAATGCACTATTAAACTTCTAGGATAAGGCAAACAGAGACCCGATTAGATCATTTTATATTACGGTTAATATAAGAATTCAGCGTAATTCTCTCACATTTGTTCAACATACGTAGCTCCTATTTCAGATAGCGTACTGGGCTAGGCGGCAACTTAAAGCGCGTGGAATGTCGAGTAAAATACACTATCAAACTTCTATGATAGGGCAATCAGAGACCCGATTAGATCATTTTATATTTTGATTAATATAAGAATTCAGCGAAATTCTATCACATTTGTTCAATTTACGTCGCTCCTATTTCAGATAGCGTATTGGGCTAAGCGGCATCTGAAAGCGCATGAAATGGCGAGTAAAATGCACTATTAAACTTCTAGGGTAGGGCAATCAGAGACCCGACTAGATCATTTTATATTATGGTTAATTTAAGAATTCAGCAAAATTCTATCACATTTGTTCAGTTTACGTCGCTCCGATTTCAGATAGCGTACTGGGCTATGCCGCATCTTAAAGAGCGTGGAATGGCGAGTAAAATTCACTATTAAACTTCTATGATAGGGTAATCAGAGACCAGATTAGATCATTTTATATTTTGGTTAATATAAGAATTCAGCGAAATTCTATCACATTTGTTCAATTTACGTCGCTCCTATTTCAGATAGCTTATTGGGCTAAGCGGCATCTCAAAGCGCATGAAATGACGAGTGAAATGCACTATTAAACTTATAGGGTAAGGCAAACAGAGACCCGATTAGATCATTTTATATTACGGTTAATATAAGAATTCAGCGTAATTCTGTCACATTTGTTCAACATACGTAGCTCCTATTTCAGATAGCGTACTGGGCTAGGCGGCAACTTAAAGCGCGTGGAATGTCGAGTAAAATACACTATCAAACTTCTATGATAGGGCAATCAGAGACCCGATTAGATCATTTTATATTTTGGTTAATATAAGAATTCAGCGAAATTCTATCACATTTGTTCAATTTACGTCGCTCCTATTTCAGATAGCGTATTGGGCTAAGCGGCATCTCAACTCGCATGAAATGGCGAGTAAAATGCACTATTAAACTTCTAGGGTAGGGCAATCAGAGACCCGACTAGATCATTGTATATTATGGTTAATTTAAGAATTCAGCAAAATTCTATCACATTTGTTCAGTTTACGTCGCTCCTATTTCAGATAGCGTACTGGGCTATGCGGCATCTGAAAGCTCGTGGAATGGCGAGTAAAATTCACTATTAAACTTCTATGATAGGGCAATCAGAGACCCGATTAGATCATTTTATATTTTGGTTAATATAAGAATTCAGCGAAATTCTATCACATTTGTTCAACTTTCGTCGCTCCTATTTCAGATAGCGTACTGAGCTAGGCGGCATCTTAAAGCGCGTGGAATGGCGAGTAAAATGCACTATTAAACTTCTATGATAGGGCAATCAGAGACCCGATTAGATCATTTTATATTTTGGTTAATATAAGAATTCAGCGAAATTCTATTACATTTGTTCAATTTACGTCGCTCCTATTTCAGATAGCGTATTGGGCTAAGCGGCATCTCAATGCGCATGGATTGACGACTGAAATGCTCTATTAAACTTCTGGGGTAGGGCGAACAGAAACCCGAATAGATCATTTTATATTACGGTTAATATAAGAATTCAGCGAAATTCTATCACATTTGTTCAATTTACGTCGCTCCTATGTCAGATAGCGTATTGGGCTAAGCGGCATCTCAATGCGCATGAAATGGCGATTAACATGCACTAATACACTTCTAGGATAAGGCAAACAGAGACCCGATTAGAACATTTTATATTACGGTTAATATAAGAATTCAGCGTAATTCTATCACATTTGTTCAACTTACGTCGCTCCTCTTTCAGATAGCGTACTGGGCTAGGCGGCATCTTAAAGCGCGTGGAATGGCGAGTAAAGTGCACTATTAAACTTCTATGATAGGGCTATCAGAGACCCGATTAGAACATTTTATATTTTGGTTAATATAAGAATTCAGCGAAATTCTATCACATTTGTTCAATTTACGTCGCTCCTATTTCAGATAGCGTATTGGGGTAAGCTGCATCTCAAAGCGCAAGACATGGCGAGTAAAATGCACTATTAAACTTCTAGGGTAGGACAATCAGAGACCCGATTAGATCATTTTGTATTTTGGTTAATATAAGAATTCAGCGAAATTCTATTACATTTGTTTAATTTACGTCGCTCCTATTTCAGATAGCGTATTGGGCTAAGCGGCATCTCAAAGCGCATGAAATGGCGAGTAAAGTGCACTATTATACTTCTAGTGTAGGGCAATCAGAGACCCGATTAGATCATTTTATATTATGCTTAATTTAAGAATTCAGCAAAATTCTATCACATTTGTTCAATTTACGTAGTTCCTATTTCAGATAGCATACTGGGCTAGGCGGTATCTTAAAGCGCGCGGTATGGCGAGTAAAATGCACTATTAAACTTCTATGATAGGGCAATCAGAGACCCGATTAGATCATTTTATATTTTGGTTAATATAAGAATTCAGCGAAATTCTATCACATTTGTTCAATTTACGTCGCTCCTATTTCAGATAGCTTATTGGGCTAAGCGGCATCTCAAAGCGCATGAAATGACGAGTGAAATGCACAATTAAACTTCTAGGGTAGGGCGAACAGATACCAGATTAGATCATTTTACATTAGGTTAATATAAGAATTCAGCGTAACTCTGTCACATTTGTTCAACTTACGTAGCTCCTATTTCAGATAGCGTACTGGGCTAGGCGGCATCTTAAAGCGCGTAGAATGGCGAGTAAAATGCACTATTAAACTTCTATGATAGGGCAATCAGAGACCCGATTACATCATTTTATATTTTGGTTAATATAAGAATTCAGCGAAATTCTCTCACATTTGCTCAATATACGTCGCTCCTATTTCAGATAGCGTATTGGGCTAAGCGGCATCTCAAAGCCCATGAAATGGCGATTAAAATGCACTATTAAACTTCTAGGGTAAGGCAAACAGATACCCGATTAGATCATTTTATATTTTGGTTAATATAAGAATTCAGCGAAATTCTATCAGATTTGTTCAATTTACGTCGCTCCTATTTCAGATAGCGTATTGGGAGTAGCGGCATCTCAAAGCGCATGAAAGGGCGAGTAACATGCACTATTAAACTTCTAGGATAAGGCAAACAGAGACCCGAGTAGATCATTTTATATTACGGTTAATATAAGAATTCAGCGTAATTCTATCACATTTGTTCAACTTACGTCGCTCCTCTTTCAGATAGCGTACTGGGCTAGGCGGCATCTTAATGCGCGTGGAATGGCGAGTAAAATGCACTATTAAACTTCTATGATAGGGCTGTCAGAGACCCGATTAGATCATTTTATATTTTGGTTAATATAAGAATTCAGCGAAATTCTATCACATTTGTTCAATTTACGTCGCTCCTCTTTCAGATAGCGTACTGGGCTAGGCGGCATCGTAAAGCGGGTGGAAGGGTGAGTAAAATGCACTACTAATCTTCCATGATAGGGCAATCAGAGACCCGATTAGATCATTTTATATTTTGGTTAATAAAAGAATTCAGCGAAATTCTATCACATTTGCTCAATTTACGTCGCTCCTATTACAGATAGCTTATTGTGCTTAGCGGCATCTCAAAGCGCATGAAGTGACGAGTGAAATGCACTATTAAACTTCTAGGGTAGGGCAAACAGAGACCCGATTAGATCATTTTATATTATGGTTAATTTAAGAATTCAGCAAAATTCTATCACATTTGTTCAATTTACGTCGCTCCTATTTCAGATAGCGTATTGGGCTAAGCGGCATCTCAAAGCGCATGAAATGGCGAGTCAAATGCACTGATAAACTTCTATGATAGGGAAATCAGAGACCCGATTAGATTATTTTATAATTTGGTTAATATAATAATTCAGCGAAATTCTAACACATTTGTTCCATTTACGTCGCTCCTATTTCAGATAGCGTACTGGGCTAGGCGGCATCTTAAAGCGCGTGGAATGGCGAGTAAAATGCACTATTAAACTTCAAGGGTAGGGCAAACAGAGACCCGATTAGATCATTTTATATTATGGTTCATTTAAGAATTCAGAAAAATTCTATCACATTTGTTCAATTTACGTCATTCCTATTTCAGATAACGTATTGGGCTATGCGGCATCTCAAAGCGGATGAAATGACGAGTAAAATGCACTGTTAAACTTCTAGGGTAGGGCAAACAGAGACCCGATTAGATCATTTTATATTACGGTTAGTATAAGGATTCAGCGTAATTCTATCACATTTGTTCAACTTACGTCGCTCCTATTTCAGATAGCGTACTGGGCTAGGCGGTATCTCAAAGCGCGTGGAAGGGCGAGTAAAATGCACTACTAAACTTCTATGATAGGGCAATCAGAGACCCGATTAGATCATTTTATATTTTGGTTAATATAAGGATTCAGCGAAATTCTCTCACATTTGTTCAATCTACGTCGCTGATATTTCAGATAGCGTATTGGACTAAGCGGCATCTCAAAGCGCAAGAAATGTCGAGTAAAATGCACTATTAAACTTCTAGGGTAGTGCAAACAGAGACCAGATAATATCATTTTATATTATGGTTAATTTAAGAATTCAGCGAAATTCTCTCACATTTGTTCAATCTACGCCGCTGATATTTCAGATAGCGTATTGGACTAAGCGGCATCTCAAAGCGCAAGAAATGTCGAGTAAAATGCACTATTAAACTTCTAGGGTAGTGCAAACAGAGACCAGATAATATCATTTTATATTATGGTTAATTTAAGAATTCAGCGAAATTCTCTCACATTTGTTCAATTTACGTCGCTGATATTTCAGATAGCGTATTGGGCTAAGCGGCATCTCAAAGCGCGAGAAATGGCGAGTAAAATGCACTATTAAACTTCTAGGGTAGGGCAAACAGAGACCCGGTTAGATCATTTTATATTTTGGTTAATATAAGAATTCAGCGAAATTCTATCACATTTGTTCAATTTACGTCGCTCCTATTTCAGATAGCGTATTGGGCTAAGCGGCATCTCAAAGCGCATGAAATGACGAATAAAATGCACAATTAAGCTTCTACGCTAGGGCGAACAGAGACCCGATTAGATCATTTTACGTTATGGTTAATAAAAGAATTCAGCGAAATTCTATCACATTTGATCAATTTACATCGCACCTATTTCAGATAGCGTATTGTGCTAAGCGGCATCTCAAAGCGCATGAAATATCGAGTAAAATTCACTATTAAACTTCTAGGGTAGGGCAAACAGAGACCCGATTAGATCATTTTATATCTTGGTTAATATAAGAATTCAGCGAAATTCTATCACATTTGGTCAATTTACGTCGCTCCTATTTCAGATAGCTTATTGGGCTAAGCGGCATCTCAAAGCGCATGAAATGACGAGTGAAATGCACTATTAAACTTCTAGGCTAGGGCGAACAAAGACCCGATTAGATCATTTTATATTATGGTTAATTTAAGAATTCAGCGAAATTCTATCACATTTGTTCAATTTACGTCGCTCCTATTTCAGATAGCGTCCTGGGCTAAGCGGCATCTGATAGCGCATGAAATGGCGAGTAAAATGCACTGTTAAACTTCTAGGGTACGGCAAACAGAGACCCGATTAGATCATTTTATGATATGGTTAATATAAGAATTTTAGCGTAATTCTATCACATTTCTTCAATTTACGTCGCTCCTATTGCAGATAGCGTATTGGGCTAAGCGGCATCTTAAAGCGCGTGGAATGGCGAGTAAAATGCACTACTAAACTTCTATGATAGGGCAATCAGGCACTCGATTAGATCATTTTATATTTTGTTTAATATAAGATTTCAGGGAAATTCTATCTCATTTGTTCAATTTACGTCGCTCCTATTTCAGTTAGCGTATTCGGCTAAGCGGCATCTCAAAGAGCATGAAATGGCGAATAAAATGCACTAGTAAACTTCTAGGCTTGGGCGAACAGAGACCCGATTAGATCATTTTACATTATGGTTAATAAAAGAATTCAATGAAATTCTATCACATTTGTTCCTCTTACGTCGCTCGTATTTGAGATAGCGTATTGGGCTAAGCGGCATCTCAAAGCGCATGAAATGGCGAGTAAAATGCGCTAGTAAACTTCTAGGGTAGGGCAATCAGAGACCCGATTAGATCATTTTATATTATGGTTAATTTAAGAATTCAGCAAAATTCTATCACATTAGTTCAATTTACGTCGTTCCTATTTCAGATAGCGTACTGGGCCTTGCGGTATCTCAAAAACGCGTGGAATGGCGAGTAAAATTCACTATTAAACTTCTATGATAGGGCAATCAGAGACCCGATTAGATCACTTTATATTATGGTTAATTTAAGAATTCAGCGAAATTCTATCACACTTGTCAATTTACGTCGCTCCTCTTTCAGATAGCGTACTGGGCTAGGCGGCATCTTAAAGCGGGTGGAAGGGTGAGTAAAATGCACTACTAAACTTCTAGGGTAGGGCAAACAGAGACTCGATTAGATCATTTTATATTATGGTTAATTTAAGAATTCAGCAAAATTCTATCACGCTTGTTCAATTTACGTCGCTCCTATTGCAGATAGCGTATTGGGCTAAGCGGCATCTCAAAGCGCATGAAATGGCGAGTAAAATGCACTGTTAAACTTCTAGGGTAGGGCAAACAGAGACTCGAT
Source organism: Macropis europaea (assembly GCA_916610135.2). NCBI lineage: Eukaryota > Metazoa > Arthropoda > Insecta > Hymenoptera > Melittidae > Macropis > Macropis europaea. The sequence continues at coordinate 50,411 of CAKAJE020001909.1, forward strand.
TAGATCATTTTATATTACGGTTAATATAAGAATTCAGCGTAATTCTCTCACATTTGTTCAACATACGTAGCTCCTATTTCAGATAGCGTACTGGGCTAGGCGGCAACTTAAAGCGCGTGGAATGTCGAGTAAAATACACTATCAAACTTCTATGATAGGGCAATCAGAGACCCGATTAGATCATTTTATATTTTGATTAATATAAGAATTCAGCGAAATTCTATCACATTTGTTCAATTTACGTCGCTCCTATTTCAGATAGCGTATTGGGCTAAGCGGCATCTGAAAGCGCATGAAATGGCGAGTAAAATGCACTATTAAACTTCTAGGGTAGGGCAATCAGAGACCCGACTAGATCATTTTATATTATGGTTAATTTAAGAATTCAGCAAAATTCTATCACATTTGTTCAGTTTACGTCGCTCCGATTTCAGATAGCGTACTGGGCTATGCCGCATCTTAAAGCGCGTGGAATGGCGAGTAAAATTCACTATTAAACTTCTATGATAGGGTAATCAGAGACCAGATTAGATCATTTTATATTTTGGTTAATATAAGAATTCAGCGAAATTCTATCACATTTGTTCAATTTACGTCGCTCCTATTTCAGATAGCTTATTGGGCTAAGCGGCATCTCAAAGCGCATGAAATGACGAGTGAAATGCACTATTAAACTTATAGGGTAAGGCAAACAGAGACCCGATTAGATCATTTTATATTACGGTTAATATAAGAATTCAGCGTAATTCTATCACATTTGTTCAACTTTCGTCGCTCCTATTTCAGATAGTGTACTGAGCTAGGCGGCATCTTAAAGCGCGTGGAATGGCGAGTAAAATGCAATATTAAACTTCTATGATAGGGCAATCAGAGACCCGATTAGATCATTTTATGTTTTGGTTAATATAAGAATTCAGCGAAATTCTATCACATTTGTTCAATTTACGTCGCTCCTATTTCAGATAGCGTATTGGGGTAAGTTGCATCTCAAAGCGCAAGACATGGCGAGTAAAATGCACTACTAAACTTCTAGGGTAGGCAAACAGAGACCCGATTAGATCATTTTATATTGCGGTTAATATAAGAATTCAGCGTAACTCTGTCACATTTGATCAACTTACGTAGCTCCTATTTCAGATAGCGTCCTGGGCTAGCCGGCATCTTAAAGCGCGTGGAATGGCGAGTAAAATGCACTATTGAACTTCTAGGATAAGACAAACAGAGACCCGATTAGATCATTTTATGTTACGGTTAATATAAGAATTCAGCGTAATTCTGTCACATTTGTTCAACATACGTAGCTCCTATTTCAGATAGCGTACTGGGCTAGGCGGCAACTTAAAGCGCGTGGAATGTCGAGTAAAATACACTATCAAACTTCTATGATAGGGCAATCAGAGACCCGATTAGATCATTTTATATTTTGGTTAATATAAGAATTCAGCGAAATTCTATCACATTTGTTCAATTTACGTCGCTCCTATTTCAGATAGCGTATTGGGCTAAGCGGCATCTCAACTCGCATGAAATGGCGAGTAAAATGCACTATTAAACTTCTAGGGTAGGGCAATCAGAGACCCGACTAGATCATTTTATATTATGGTTAATTTAAGAATTCAGCAAAATTCTATCACATTTGTTCAGTTTACGTCGCTCCTATTTCAGACAGCGTACTGGGCTATGCGGCATCTTAAAGCTCGTGGAATGGCGAGTAAAATTCACTATTAAACTTCTATGATAGGGCAATCAGAGACCCGATTAGATCATTTTATATTTTGGTTAATATAAGAATTCAGCGAAATTCTATCACATTTGTTCAACTTTCGTCGCTCCTATTTCAGATAGCGTACTGAGCTAGGCGGCATCTTAAAGCGCGTGGAATGGCGAGTAAAATGCACTATTAAACTTCTATGATAGGGCAATCAGAGACCCGATTAGATCATTTTATATTTTGGTTAATATAAGAATTCAGCGAAATTCTATTACATTTGTTCAATTTACGTCGCTCCTATTTCAGATAGCGTATTGGGCTAAGCGGCATCTCAATGCGCATGGATTGACGACTGAAATGCTCTATTAAACTTCTGGGGTAGGGCGAACAGAAACCCGAATAGATCATTTTATATTACGGTTAATATAAGAATTCAGCGAAATTCTATCACATTTGTTCAATTTACGTCGCTCCTATGTCAGATAGCGTATTGGGCTAAGCGGCATCTCAATGCGCATGAAATGGCGATTAACATGCACTAATACACTTCTAGGATAAGGCAAACAGAGACCCGATTAGAACATTTTATATTACGGTTAATATAAGAATTCAGCGTAATTCTATCACATTTGTTCAACTTACGTCGCTCCTCTTTCAGATAGCGTACTGGGCTAGGCGGCATCTTAAAGCGCGTGGAATGGCGAGTAAAGTGCACTATTAAACTTCTATGATAGGGCTATCAGAGACCCGATTAGATCATTTTATATTTTGGTTAATATAAGAATTCAGCGTAATTCTATCACATTTGTTCAACTTACGTCGCTCCTATTTCAGATAGCGTACTGGGCTAAGCGGCATCTCAAAGCGCATGAAATGGCGAGTAAAATGCACTGTTAAACTTCTAGGGAAGGGCAAACGGAGACCCGATTAGATCATTTCATATTATGGTTTATTTAAGAATTCAGAAAAATTATATCACATTTGTTCAATTTACGTCGCACCTATTTCAGATAGCGTATTGTCCTAAGCGGCATCTCTAATCGCATGAGATGGCGAGTAAAATGCACTATAAAACTTCTAGGGTAAGGCAAACAGAGACCCGATTAGATCATTTTATATTAGGGTTAATTTAAGAATTCAGCCAAATTCTATCACATTTGTTCAATTTACGTCTCTCCTATTTCAGATAGCGTATTGGGCTAACCGCCATATCAAAGCGCATGAAATGGCGAGTAAAATGCACTATTAAACTTCTAGGGTAGGGCAAACAGAGACCCGATTAGATCATTTTATATTATGGTTAATTTAAGAATTCAGCAAAATTCTATCACATTTGTTCAATTTACGTCGTTCCTATTTCAGATAGCGTCCTGGGCTAAGCGGCATCTAATAGCGCATGCAATGGCGAGTATAATGCACTATTAAACTTCTAGGATAAGGCAAACAGAGACCCGATTAGATCATTTTATGTTATGGTTAATATAAGAATTCAGTGTAATTCTATCACATTTGTTCAAGTTACGTCGCTCCTATTTCAGATAGCGTACTGGGCTAGGCGGCATCTTAAAGCGCGTGGAATGGCGAGTAAAATGCACTACTAAACTACTATGATAGGGCAATCAGAGACCCGATTAGGTCATTTTATATTTTGGTTAATATAAGAATTCAGCGAAATTCTATCACATTTGTTCAATTTACGTCGCTCCTATTACAGATAGCTTATTGTGCTTAGCGGCATCTCAAAGCGTATGAAGTGACGAGTGAAATGCACTATTAAACTTCCAGGGTTGGTAGAAGAAAGACCCGATTAGATCATTTTACACTAAGGTTAATATAAGAATTCAGGGAAATTGTATCACATTTGTTCAATTTACGTCGCTCCTATTTCAGATAGCGTATTGGGCTAAGCGGCATCTCAAAGCGCATGAAATAGCGAATAAAATGAGCTATTAAACTTCTAGGCTAGGGCGAACAGAGACCCGATTAGATCATTTTACATTATTGTTAATAATAGAATTCAGCGAAATTCTATCACATTTGTTCAACTTACGTCGCTCCTATTTCAGATAGCGTATTGGGCTAAGCGGCATCTCAAAGCGCATGAAATGGCGAGTAAAATGCACTATTAAACTTCTATGATAGGGCAATCAGAGACCCGATTAGATCATTTTATATTTTGTTTAATATAAGATTTCAGGGAAATTCTATCTCATTTGTTCAATTTACGTCGCTCCTATTTCAGTTAGCGTATTGGGCTACGCGGCATCTCAAAGCGCATGAAATGGCGAGTAAAATGCACTATTAAACTTCTAGGGTAGGGCAAACAGAGTCCCGATAAGATCATTTTATATTATGGTTAATTTAAGAATTCAGCGAAATTCTATCACATTTGTTCAATTTACGTCGCTCCTATTTCAGATAGCGTATTGGGCTAAGCGGCATCTCAAAGCGCATGAAATGGCGAGTAAAATGCACTATTAAACTTCTAGGGTAGGGCAAACAAAGACCCGATTAAATCATTTTATATTATGGTTAATTTAAGAATTCAGCGAAATTCTCTCAGATTTGTTCAATTTACGTCGCTGATATTTCAGATAGTGTATTGGGCTAAGCGGCATCTCAAAGCGCGAGAAATGGCGAGTAAAATGCACTATTAAACTTCTAGGGTAGGGCAAACAGAGACCCGATTAGATCATTTTATATTACGGTAAATATAAGAATTCAGCGTAATTCTGTCACATTTGTTCAACTTACGTAGCTCCTATTTCAGATAGCGTACTGGGCTAGGCGGCAACTTAAAGCGCGTGGAATGGCGAGTAAAATGCACCATTAAACTTCTATGGTAGGGCAATCAGAGAACCGATTAGATCTTTTTATATTACGGTAAATATAAGAATGCAGCGTAATTCTGTCACATTTGTTCAACTTACGTAGCTCCTATTTCAGATAGCGTATTGGGCTAAGCGGCATCTCAAAGCGCATGAAATGGCGAGTAAAATGCACTATTAAACTTCTAGGATAAGGCAAACAGAGACCCGATTAGATCATTTTATATTCCGGTTAATATAAGAATTCAGCGTAACTCTGGCACATTTGTTCAACTTACGTCGCTGCTATTACAGATAGCTTATTGTGCTTAGCGGCATCTCAAAGCGCATGAAGTGACGAGTGAAATGCACTATTAAACTTCTAGGGTAGGGCAAACAGAGACCCGATTAGATCACTTTATATTATGGTTAATTTAAGAATTCAGCAAAATTCTATCACATTTGTTCAATTTACGTCGTTCCTATTTCAGATAGCGTCCTGGGCTAAGCGGCATCTAATAGCGCATGAAATGGCGAGTATAATGCACTATTAAACTTCTAGGATAAGGCAAACAGAGACCCGATTAGATCATTTTATGTTACGGTTAATATAAGAATTCAGCGAAATTCTATCACAATTGTTCTATTTACGGCGCTCCTATTTCAGATAGCGTATTGGGCTAAGCGGCATCTCAAAGCGCATGAAATGGCGAGTAAAATGCACTATTAAACTTCTATGATAGGGCAATCAGAGACTCGATTAGATCATTTTATATTTTGTTTAATAAAAGAATTCAGCGAAATTCTATCACATTTGTTCAACTTACGTCGCTGATATTTCAGATAGCGTATTGGGCTATGCGGCATCTCAAAGCGCAAGAAATGGCGAGTAAAATGCACTCTTAAACTTCTATGATAGGGCAATCAGAGACCCGATTAGATCATTTTACATTTTGTTTAATATAAGATTTCAGGGACATTCTATCACATTTGTTTAATTTACGTCGCTGCTATTTCAGATAGCGTATTTGGCTAAGCGGCATCTCAAAGCGCATGAAATGGCGAATAAAATGCACTATTAAACTTCTAGGCGAGGGCGACCAGGGACCCGATTAGATCATTTTACATTTTGGTTAATAAAAGAATTCAGCGACATTCTATCACATTTGCTCAATTTACGTCGCTCCTATTACAGATAGCTTATTGTGCTTAGCGGCATCTCAAAACGCATGAAGTGACGAGTGAAATGCACTATTAAACTTCAAGGGTAGGGCAAACAGAGACCCGATTAGATCATTTTATATTATGGTTAATTTAAGAATTCAGAAAAATTCTATCACATTTGTTCAATTTACGTCGTTCCTATTTCAGATAGCGTACTGTGCTAGGCGGCATCCTAAAGCGCGCGGAATGGCGAGTAAAATGCACTATTAAACTTCTAGGGTAGGGCAAACAGAGACCCGATTAGATCATTTTATATTATGGTTAATTTAAGAATTCAGCAAAATTCTATCACATTTGTTCAATTTACGTCGCTCCTATTTCAGATAGCGTACTGTGCTAGGCGGCATCCTAAAGCGCGCGGAATGGCGAGTAAAATGCACTATTAAACTTCTATGCTAGGGCAATCAGAGACCCGATTAGATCATTTTATATTTTGTTTAATATAAGATTTCAGGGAAATTCTATCACATTTGTTCAATTTACGTCGCTCCCATTTCAGATAGCGTACTGGGCTAGGCGGCATCTTAAAGCGCGTGGAGAGGCGAGTAAAATGCACTATTAAACTTCTATGATAGGGCATTCAGAGACCCGATTAGATCATTTTATATTACGGTTAATATAAGAATTCAGCGTAATTCTATCACATTTGTTCAACTTACGTCGCTCCTATTTCAGATAGCGTACTGGGCTAAGCGGCATCTCAACGCGCATGAAATGGCGAGTAAAGTGCACTGTTAAACTTCTAGGGAAGGGCAAACGGAGACCCGATTAGATCATTTCATATTATGGTTTATTTAAGAATTCAGAAAAATTATATCACATTTGTTCAATTTACGTCGCACCTATTTCAGATAGCGTATTGTCCTAAGCGGCATCTCTAATCGCATGAGATGGCGAGTAAAATGCACTATAAAACTTCTAGGGTAAGGCAAACAGAGACCCGATTAGATCATTTTATATTAGGGTTAATTTAAGAATTCAGCCAAATTCTATCACATTTGTTCAATTTACGTCTCTCCTATTTCAGATAGCGTATTGGGCTAAGCGCCATATCAAAGCGCATGAAATGGCGAGTAAAATGCACTATTAAACTTCTAGGGTAGGGCAAACAGAGACCCGATTAGATCATTTTATATTATGGTTAATTTAAGAATTCAGCAAAATTCTATCACATTTGTTCAATTTACGTCGTTCCTATTTCAGATAGCGTCCTGGGCTAAGCGGCATCTAATAGCGCATGCAATGGCGAGTATAATGCACTATTAAACTTCTAGGATAAGGCAAACAGAGACCCGATTAGATCATTTTATGTTATGGTTAATATAAGAATTCAGTGTAATTCTATCACATTTGTTCAAGTTACGTCGCTCCTATTTCAGATAGCGTACTGGGCTAGGCGGCATCTTAAAGCGCGTGGAATGGCGAGTAAAATGCACTACTAAACTACTATGATAGGGCAATCAGAGACCCGATTAGGTCATTTTATATTTTGGTTAATATAAGAATTCAGCGAAATTCTATCACATTTGTTCAATTTACGTCGCTCCTATTACAGATAGCTTATTGTGCTTAGCGGCATCTCAAAGCGTATGAAGTGACGAGTGAAATGCACTATTAAACTTCCAGGGTTGGTAGAAGAAAGACCCGATTAGATCATTTTACACTAAGGTTAATATAAGAATTCAGGGAAATTGTATCACATTTGTTCAATTTACGTCGCTCCTATTTCAGATAGCGTCCTGGGCTAGGCGGCATCTTAAAGCGCGTGGAATGGCGAGTAAAATGCACTATTAAACTTCTAGGATAAGGCAAACAGAGACCCGATTAGATCATTTTATATTACGGTTAATATAAGAATTCAGCGTAATTCTCTCACATTTGTTCAACATACGTAGCTCCTATTTCAGATAGCGTACTGGGCTAGGCGGCAACTTAAAGCGCGTGGAATGTCGAGTAAAATACACCATCAAACTTCTATGATAGGGCAATCAGAGACCCGATTAGATCATTTTATATTTTGATTAATATAAGAATTCAGCGAAATTCTATCACATTTGATCAATTTACGTCGCTCCTATTTCAGATAGCGTATTGGGCTAAGCGGCATCTGAAAGCGCATGAAATGGCGAGTAAAATGCACTATTAAACTTCTAGGGTAGGGCAATCAGAGACCCGACTAGATCATTTTATATTATGGTTAATTTAAGAATTCAGCAAAATTCTATCACATTTGTTCAGTTTACGTCGCTCCGATTTCAGATAGCGTACTGGGCTATGCCGCATCTTAAAGCGCGTGGAATGGCGAGTAAAATTCACTATTAAACTTCTATGATAGGGTAATCAGAGACCAGATTAGATCATTTTATATTTTGGTTAATATAAGAATTCAGCGAAATTCTATCACATTTGTTCAATTTACGTCGCTTCTATTTCAGATAGCTTATTGGGCTCAGCGGCATCTCAAAGCGCATGAAATGACGAGTGAAATGCACTATTAAACTTATAGGGTAAGGCAAACAGAGACCCGATTAGATCATTTTATATTACGGTTAATATAAGAATTCAGCGTAATTCTATCACATTTGTTCAACTTTCGTCGCTCCTATTTCAGATAGTGTACTGAGCTAGGCGGCATCTTAAAGCGCGTGGAATGGCGAGTAAAATGCAATATTAAACTTCTATGATAGGGCAATCAGAGACCCGATTAGATCATTTTATGTTTTGGTTAATATAAGAATTCAGCGAAATTCTATCACATTTGTTCAATTTACGTCGCTCCTATTTCAGATAGCGTATTGGGGTAAGTTGCATCTCAAAGCGCAAGACATGGCGAGTAAAATGCACTACTAAACTTCTAGGGTAGGCAAACAGAGACCCGATTAGATCATTTTATATTGCGGTTAATATAAGAATTCAGCGTAACTCTGTCACATTTGATCAACTTACGTAGCTCCTATTTCAGATAGCGTCCTGGGCTAGCCGGCATCTTAAAGCGCGTGGAATGGCGAGTAAAATGCACTATTGAACTTCTAGGATAAGACAAACAGAGACCCGATTAGATCATTTTATGTTACGGTTAATATAAGAATTCAGCGTAATTCTGTCACATTTGTTCAACATACGTAGCTCCTATTTCAGATAGCGTACTGGGCTAGGCGGCAACTTAAAGCGCGTGGAATGTCGAGTAAAATACACTATCAAACTTCTATGATAGGGCAATCAGAGACCCGATTAGATCATTTTATATTTTGGTTAATATAAGAATTCAGCGAAATTCTATCACATTTGTTCAATTTACGTCGCTCCTATTTCAGATAGCGTATTGGGCTAAGCGGCATCTCAACTCGCATGAAATGGCGAGTAAAATGCACTATTAAACTTCTAGGGTAGGGCAATCAGAGACCCGACTAGATCATTTTATATTATGGTTAATTTAAGAATTCAGCAAAATTCTATCACATTTGTTCAGTTTACGTCGCTCCTATTTCAGATAGCGTACTGGGCTATGCGGCATCTTAAAGCTCGTGGAATGGCGAGTAAAATTCACTATTAAACTTCTATGATAGGGCAATCAGAGACCCGATTAGATCATTTTATATTTTGGTTAATATAAGAATTCAGCGAAATTCTATCACATTTGTTCAACTTTCGTCGCTCCTATTTCAGATAGCGTACTGAGCTAGGCGGCATCTTAAAGCGCGTGGAATGGCGAGTAAAATGCACTATTAAACTTCTATGATAGGGCAATCAGAGACCCGATTAGATCATTTTATATTTTGGTTAATATAAGAATTCAGCGAAATTCTATTACATTTGTTCAATTTACGTCGCTCCTATTTCAGATAGCGTATTGGGCTAAGCGGCATCTCAATGCGCATGGATTGACGACTGAAATGCTCTATTAAACTTCTGGGGTAGGGCGAACAGAAACCCGAATAGATCATTTTATATTACGGTTAATATAAGAATTCAGCGAAATTCTATCACATTTGTTCAATTTACGTCGCTCCTATGTCAGATAGCGTATTGGGCTAAGCGGCATCTCAATGCGCATGAAATGGCGATTAACATGCACTAATACACTTCTAGGATAAGGCAAACAGAGACCCGATTAGAACATTTTATATTACGGTTAATATAAGAATTCAGCGTAATTCTATCACATTTGTTCAACTTACGTCGCTCCTCTTTCAGATAGCGTACTGGGCTAGGCGGCATCTTAAAGCGCGTGGAATGGCGAGTAAAGTGCACTATTAAACTTCTATGATAGGGCTATCAGAGACCCGATTAGATCATTTTATATTTTGGTTAATATAAGAATTCAGCGTAATTCTATCACATTTGTTCAACTTACGTCGCTCCTATTTCAGATAGCGTACTGGGCTAAGCGGCATCTCAACGCGCATGAAATGGCGAGTAAAGTGCACTGTTAAACTTCTAGGGAAGGGCAAACGGAGACCCGATTAGATCATTTCATATTATGGTTTATTTAAGAATTCAGAAAAATTATATCACATTTGTTCAATTTACGTCGCACCTATTTCAGATAGCGTATTGTCCTAAGCGGCATCTCTAATCGCATGAGATGGCGAGTAAAATGCACTATAAAACTTCTAGGGTAAGGCAAACAGAGACCCGATTAGATCATTTTATATTAGGGTTAATTTAAGAATTCAGCCAAATTCTATCACATTTGTTCAATTTACGTCTCTCCTATTTCAGATAGCGTATTGGGCTAAGCGCCATATCAAAGCGCATGAAATGGCGAGTAAAATGCACTATTAAACTTCTAGGGTAGGGCAAACAGAGACCCGATTAGATCATTTTATATTATGGTTAATTTAAGAATTCAGCAAAATTCTATCACATTTGTTCAATTTACGTCGTTCCTATTTCAGATAGCGTCCTGGGCTAAGCGGCATCTAATAGCGCATGCAATGGCGAGTATAATGCACTATTAAACTTCTAGGATAAGGCAAACAGAGACCCGATTAGATCATTTTATGTTATGGTTAATATAAGAATTCAGTGTAATTCTATCACATTTGTTCAAGTTACGTCGCTCCTATTTCAGATAGCGTACTGGGCTAGGCGGCATCTTAAAGCGCGTGGAATGGCGAGTAAAATGCACTACTAAACTACTATGATAGGGCAATCAGAGACCCGATTAGGTCATTTTATATTTTGGTTAATATAAGAATTCAGCGAAATTCTATCACATTTGTTCAATTTACGTCGCTCCTATTACAGATAGCTTATTGTGCTTAGCGGCATCTCAAAGCGTATGAAGTGACGAGTGAAATGCACTATTAAACTTCCAGGGTTGGTAGAAGAAAGACCCGATTAGATCATTTTACACTAAGGTTAATATAAGAATTCAGGGAAATTGTATCACATTTGTTCAATTTACGTCGCTCCTATTTCAGATAGCGTATTGGGCTAAGCGGCATCTCAAAGCGCATGAAATAGCGAATAAAATGAGCTATTAAACTTCTAGGCTAGGGCGAACAGAGCCCCGATTAGATCATTTTACATTATTGTTAATAATAGAATTCAGCGAAATTCTATCACATTTGTTCAACTTACGTCGCTCCTATTTCAGATAGCGTATTGGGCTAAGCGGCATCTCAAAGCGCATGAAATGGCGAGTAAAATGCACTATTAAACTTCTAGGGTAGGGCAATCAGAGACCCGATTAGATCATTTTATATTTTGTTTAATATAAGATTTCAGGGAAATTCTATCTCATTTGTTCAATTTACGTCGCTCCTATTTCAGTTAGCGTATTGGGCTACGCGGCATCTCAAAGCGCATGAAATGGCGAGTAAAATGCACTATTAAACTTCTAGGGTAGGGCAAACAGAGTCCCGATAAGATCATTTTATATTATGGTTAATTTAAGAATTCAGCGAAATTCTATCACATTTGTTCAATTTACGTCGCTCCTATTTCAGATAGCGTATTGGGCTAAGCGGCATCTCAAAGCGCATGAAATGGCGAGTAAAATGCACTATTAAACTTCTAGGGTAGGGCAAACAAAGACCCGATTAAATCATTTTATATTATGGTTAATTTAAGAATTCAGCGAAATTCTCTCAGATTTGTTCAATTTACGTCGCTGATATTTCAGATAGTGTATTGGGCTAAGCGGCATCTCAAAGCGCGAGAAATGGCGAGTAAAATGCACTATTAAACTTCTAGGGTAGGGCAAACAGAGACCCGATTAGATCATTTTATATTACGGTAAATATAAGAATTCAGCGTAATTCTGTCACATTTGTTCAACTTACGTAGCTCCTATTTCAGATAGCGTACTGGGCTAGGCGGCAACTTAAAGCGCGTGGAATGGCGAGTAAAATGCACCATTAAACTTCTATGGTAGGGCAATCAGAGAACCGATTAGATCATTTTATATTACGGTAAATATAAGAATGCAGCGTAATTCTGTCACATTTGTTCAACTTACGTAGCTCCTATTTCAGATAGCGTATTGGGCTAAGCGGCATCTCAAAGCGCATGAAATGGCGAGTAAAATGCACTATTAAACTTCTAGGATAAGGCAAACAGAGACCCGATTAGATCATTTTATATTCCGGTTAATATAAGAATTCAGCGTAACTCTGGCACATTTGTTCAACTTACGTCGCTCCTATTACAGATAGCTTATTGTGCTTAGCGGCATCTCAAAGCGCATGAAGTGACGAGTGAAATGCACTATTAAACTTCTAGGGTAGGGCAAACAGAGACCCGATTAGATCACTTTATATTATGGTTAATTTAAGAATTCAGCAAAATTCTATCACATTTGTTCAATTTACGTCGTTCCTATTTCAGATAGCGTCCTGGGCTAAGCGGCATCTAATAGCGCATGAAATGGCGAGTATAATGCACTATTAAACTTCTAGGATAAGGCAAACAGAGACCCGATTAGATCATTTTATGTTACGGTTAATATAAGAATTCAGCGAAATTCTATCACAATTGTTCTATTTACGGCGCTCCTATTTCAGATAGCGTATTGGGCTAAGCGGCATCTCAAAGCGCATGAAATGGCGAGTAAAATGCACTATTAAACTTCTATGATAGGGCAATCAGAGACTCGATTAGATCATTTTATATTTTGTTTAATAAAAGAATTCAGCGAAATTCTATCACATTTGTTCAACTTACGTCGCTGATATTTCAGATAGCGTATTGGGCTATGCGGCATCTCAAAGCGCAAGAAATGGCGAGTAAAATGCACTCTTAAACTTCTATGATAGGGCAATCAGAGACCCGATTAGATCATTTTACATTTTGTTTAATATAAGATTTCAGGGACATTCTATCACATTTGTTTAATTTACGTCGCTGCTATTTCAGATAGCGTATTTGGCTAAGCGGCATCTCAAAGCGCATGAAATGGCGAATAAAATGCACTATTAAACTTCTAGGCGAGGGCGACCAGGGACCCGATTAGATCATTTTACATTTTGGTTAATAAAAGAATTCAGCGACATTCTATCACATTTGCTCAATTTACGTCGCTCCTATTACAGATAGCTTATTCTGCTTAGCGGCATCTCAAAACGCATGAAGTGACGAGTGAAATGCACTATTAAACTTCAAGGGTAGGGCAAACAGAGACCCGATTAGATCATTTTATATTATGGTTAATTTAAGAATTCAGAAAAATTCTATCACATTTGTTCAATTTACGTCGTTCCTATTTCAGATAGCGTATTGGGCTATGCGGCATCTCAAAGCGCATGAAATGACGAGTAAAATGCACTGTTATACTTCTAGGGTAGGGCAAACAGAGACCCGATTAGATCATTTTATATTACGGTTAATATAAGAATTCAGCGTAATTCTATCACATTTGTTCAACTTACGTCGCTCCTATTTCAGATAGCGTACTGGGCTAGGCGGTATCTCAAAGCGCGTGGAAGGGCGAGTAAAATGCACTACTAAACTTCTATGATAGGGCAATCAGAGACCCGATTAGATCATTTTATATTTTGGTTAATATAAGAATTCAGCGAAATTCTCTCACATTTGTTCAATTTACGTCGCTGATATTTCAGATAGCGTATTGGACTAAGCGGCATCTCAAAGCGCAAGAAATGTCGAGTAAAATGCACTATTAAACTTCTATGATAGGGCAATCAGAGACCCGATTAGATCATTTTACATTTTGTTTAATATAAGATTTCAGGGACATTCTATCACATTTGTTTAATTTACGTCGCTGCTATTTCAGATAGCGTATTTGGCTAAGCGGCATCTCAAAGCGCATGAAATGGCGAATAAAATGCACTATTAAACTTCTAGGCGAGGGCGACCAGGGACCCGATTAGATCATTTTACATTTTGGTTAATAAAAGAATTCAGCGACATTCTATCACATTTGCTCAATTTACGTCGCTCCTATTACAGATAGCTTATTGTGCTTAGCGGCATCTCAAAACGCATGAAGTGACGAGTGAAATGCACTATTAAACTTCAAGGGTAGGGCAAACAGAGACCCGATTAGATCATTTTATATTATGGTTAATTTAAGAATTCAGAAAAATTCTATCACATTTGTTCAATTTACGTCGTTCCTATTTCAGATAGCGTATTGGGCTATGCGGCATCTCAAAGCGCATGAAATGACGAGTAAAATGCACTGTTATACTTCTAGGGTAGGGCAAACAGAGACCCGATTAGATCATTTTATATTACGGTTAATATAAGAATTCAGCGTAATTCTATCACATTTGTTCAACTTACGTCGCTCCTATTTCAGATAGCGTACTGGGCTAGGCGGTATCTCAAAGCGCGTGGAAGGGCGAGTAAAATGCACTACTAAACTTCTATGATAGGGCAATCAGAGACCCGATTAGATCATTTTATATTTTGGTTAATATAAGAATTCAGCGAAATTCTCTCACATTTGTTCAATTTACGTCGCTGATATTTCAGATAGCGTATTGGACTAAGCGGCATCTCAAAGCGCAAGAAATGTCGAGTAAAATGCACTATTAAACTTCTAGGGTAGTGCAAACAGAGACCCGATAAGATCATTTTATATTATGGTTAATTTAAGAATTCAGCGAAATTCTCTCAGATTTGTTCAATTTACGTCGCTGATATTTCAGATAGCGTATTGGGCTAAGCGGCATCTCAAAGCGCGAGAAATGGCGAGTAAAATGCTCTATTAAACTTCTAGGGTAGGGCAAACAGAGACCCGATTAGATCATTTTATATTTTGGTTAATATAAGAATTCAGCGAAATTCTATCACATTTGTTCAATTTACGTCGCTCCTATTTCAGATAGCGTATTGGGCTAAGCGGCATCTCAAAGCGCATGAAATGACGAATAAAATGCACAATTAAGCTTCTACGCTAGGGCGAACAGAGACCCGATTAGATCATTTTACGTTATGGTTAATAAAAGAATTCAGCGAAATTCTATCACATTTGATCAATTTACATCGCTCCTATTTCAGATAGCGTATTGGGGTAAGCTGTATCTCAAAGCGCAAGACATGGCGAGTAAAATTCACTACTAAACTTCTAGGGTAGGCAAACAGAGACCCGATTAGATCATTTTATATTGCGGTTAATATAAGAATTCAGCGTA
>CAKAJE020001910.1:0-29699 GCA_916610135.2 Macropis europaea
CGCCTAGCCCAGTACGCTATCTGAAATATGAGCGACGTAAATTGAACAAATGTGATAGAATTTCGCTGAATTCTTATATTAACCAAAATATAAAATGATCTAATCGGGTCTCTGATAGCCCTATCATAGAAGTTTAATAGTGCATTTTACTCGCCATTCCACGCGCTTTAAGATGCCGCCTAGCCCAGTACGCTATCTGAAAGAGGAGCGACGTAAGTTGAACAAATGTGATAGAATTACGCTGAATTCTTATATTAACCGTAATATAAAATGATCTAATCGGGTCTCTGTTTGCCTTATCCTAGAAGTTTAATAGTGCATGTTACTCGCCACTTCATGCGCATTGAGATGCCGCTTAGCCCAATACGCTATCTGAAATAGGAGCGACGTAAATTGAACAAATGTGATGGGATTTCGCTGAATTCTTATATTAACCGTAATATAAAATGATCTATTCGGGTTTCTGTTTGCCCGACCCTAGAAGTTTAATAGAGCATTTCACTCGTCAATCCATGCGCTTTGAGATGCCGCTTAGCCCAATACGCTATCTGAAATAGGAGCGACGTAAATTGAACAAATGTGATAGAATTTCGCTGAATTCTTATATTAACCAAAATACAAAATGATCTAATCGGGTCTCTGATTGCCCTATCATAGAAGTTTAATAGTGCATTTTACTCGCCATTCTACGCGCTTTAAGATGCCGCCTAATCCAGTACGCTATCTGAAATAGGAGCTACGTAAGTTGAACAAATGTGACAGAATTACGCTGAATTCTTATATTAACCTTAATGTAAAATGATCTAATCTGGTCTATGTTCGCCCTACTCTAGAAGTTTAATATTGCATTTCACTCGACATTTCATGCGCTTTGAGGTGCCGCTTAGCCCAATATGCTATCTGAAATAGGAGCGACGTAAATTGAACAAATGTGATAGAATTTTGCTGAATTCTTAAATTAACCATAATATAAAATGATCTAATCGGGTCTCTGATAGCCCTATCATAGAAGTTTAATAGTGCATTTTACTCGCCATTCCACGCGCTTTAAGATGCCGCCTAGCCCAGTACGCTATCTGAAAGAGGAGCGACGTAAGTTGAAGAAATGTGATAGAATTACGCTGAATTCTTATATTAACCAAAATACAAAATGATCTAATCGGGTCTCTGATTGCCCTACCCTAGAAGTTTAATAGTGCATTTTACTCGCCGTGTCTTGCGCTTTGAGATGCAGCTTACCCCAATACGCTATCTGAAATAGGAGCGACGTAAATTGAACAAATGTGATAGAATTTCGCTGAATTCTTATATTAACCAAAACATAAAATGATCTAATCGGGTCTCTGATAGCCCTATCATAGAAGTTTAATAGTGCATTTTACTCGCCATTCCACGCGCTTTAAGATGCCGCCTAGCCCAGTACGCTATCTGAAAGAGGAGTGACGTAAGTTGAACAAATGTGATAGAATTACGCTGAATTCTTATATTAACCGTAATATAAAATGATCTAATCGGGTATCTGTTTGCCTTACCCTAGAAGTTTAATAGTGCATTTTAATCGCCATTTCATGGGCTTTGAGATGCCGCTTAGCCCAATACGCTATCTGAAATAGGAGCGACGTAAATTGAACAAATGTGATAGAATTTCGGTGAATTCTTAAATTAACCATAATATAAAATGATCTAATCTGGTCTCTGTTTGCCCTACCCTAGAAGTTTAATAGTGCATTTTACTCGCCATTTCATGCGCTTTCAGATGCCGCTAAGCCCAATAAGCTATCTGAAATAGGAGCGACGTAAATTGAACAAATGTGACAGAATTTCCCTGAAATCTTATATTAAACAAAATATAAAATGATCTAATCGGGTCTCTGTTTGCCGTACCCTAGAAGTTTAATAGTGCATTTTACTCGCGATTCCACGCGCTTTAAGATGCCGCCTAGCCCAGTACGCTATCAGAAATAGGAGCGACGTAAATTGAACAAATGTTATAGAATTTTGCTGAATTCTTAAATTATCCATAATATAAAATGATCTAATCGGGTCTCTGTTTGCCCTACCCTAGAAGTTTAATAGTGCATTTTACTCGTCATTTCATGCGCTTTGAGGTGCCGCTTTTACCAATACGCTATCTGAAATAGGAGCGACGTAAATTGAACGAATGTGATAGTATTTCGCTGAATTCTTAAATTAACCATAATATAAAATGATCTAGTCGGGTTTCTGTTTGCCCTACCCTAGAACTTGAATAGTGCATTTTACTCCTCATTTCATGCGCTTTGAGATGCCGCTTAGCCCAATACGCTATCTGAAATAGGAGCGATATAAATTGAACAAATGTGATAGAATTTCGCTGAATTCTTATATTAACCAAAATATAAAATGATCTAATCGGGTCTCTGATTGCCCTATCATAGAAGTTTAATAGTGCATTTTACTCGCCATTCCACGCGCTTTATGCTGACGCCTAGCCCAGTACGCTATCTGAAATAGGAGCGACGTAAATTGAACAAATGTGATAGAATTTCGCTGAATCCTTATATTAACCAAAATATAAAATGACCTGATCGGGTCCCTGATTGCCCTATCATAGAAGTTTAATAGTGCATTTTACTCGCCATTCCACGCGCTTTAAGATGCCGCCTAGCCCAGTACGCTATCTGAAATAGGAGCGACGTAAATTGAACAAATGTGATAGAATTTTGCTGAATTCTTAAATTAACGGTAATATAAAATGATCTAATCGGGTCTCTGTTTGCCCTACCCTAGAAGTTTAATAGTGCATTTCACTCGTCATTTCATGCGCTTTGAGATGCCGCTTAGCCCAATACGCTATCTGAAATAGGAGCGACGTAAATTGAACAAATGTGATAGAATTTCCCTGAATTCTTAAATTAACATTAATGTAAAATGATCTAATCGGGTCTCTGTTCGCCCTACCCTAGAAGTTTAATATTGCATTGCACTCGCCATTTCATGCGCTTTGAGATGCCGCTTAGCCCAATACGCTATCTGAAATAGGACCGACGTAAATTGAACAAATGTGATAGAATTACGCTGCATTCTTATATTAACCGTAATATAAAATGATCTAATCGGGTCTCTGTTTGCCTTACCCTAGAAGTTTAATAGTGCATTATACTCGCCATTTCATGCGCTTTGAGATGCCGCCTGGCCCAATTCGCTATCTGAAATAGGAGCGACGTAAATTGAACAAATGTGATGGGATTTCGCTGAATTCTTATATTAACCAAAATATAAAATGATCTAATCGGGTCTCTGTTTGCCCTACCCTAGAAGTTTAGTAGTGCATTTCACTCGCCATTTCATGCGCATTGAGGTGCCGCTTAGCCCAATATGCTATCTGAAATAGGAGCGACGTAAATTGAACAAATGTGATAGAATTTCCCTGAAATCTTATATAAAACAAAATATAAAATGATCTAATCGGGTCTCTGATTTCCCTATCATGGAAGATTAGTAGTGCATTTTACTCACCCTTCCACGCGCTTTAAGATGCCGCCTAGCCCAGTACGCTATCTGAAATAGGAGCGACGTAAATTGAACAAATGTGATAGAATTTTGCTGAATTCTTAAATTAACCATAATATAAAATGATCTAATCGGGTCTCTGTTTGCCCTACCCTAGAAGTTTAGTAGTGCATTTTACTCGCCCTTCCACGCGCTTTAAGATGTCGCCTAGCCCTGTACGCTATCTGAAATAGGAGCGACGTAAATTGAACAAATGTGATAGAATTACGCTGAATTCTTATATTAACCGTAATATAAAATGATCTAATCGGGTCTCTGATTGCCCTATCATAGAAGTTTAATAGTGCATTTTACTCGCCTTTCCACGCGCTTTAAGATGCCGCCTAGCCCAGTACGCTATCTGAAATAGGAGCGACGTAAATTGAACAAATGTGATAGAATTTCCCTGAAATCTTATATTAAACAAAATATAAAATGAACTAATCGGGTCTCTGATTGCCCTAGCATAGAAGTTTAATAGTGCATTTTCCTCGCCATTCCGCGCGCTTTAGGATGCCGCCTAGCCCAGTACGCTATCTGAAATAGGAGCGACGTAAATTGAACAAATGTGATAGAATTTTGCTGAATTCTTAAATTAACCATAATATAAAATGATCTAATCGGGTCTCTGTTTGCCCTACCCTAGAAGTTTAATAGTGCATTTCACTCGTCACTTCATGCGCTTTGAGATGCCGCTAAGCACAATAAGCTATCTGTAATAGGAGCGACGTAAATTGAGCAAATGTGATAGAATTTCGCTGAATTCTTTTATTAACCGAAATGTAAAATGATCTAATCGGGTCTCTGTTCGCACTCGCCTATAAGTTTAATAGTGCATTTTATTCGCCATTTCTTGCGCTTTGAGATGCCGCTTAGCCCAATACGCTATCTGAAATAGCAGCGACGTAAATTAAACAAATGTGATAGAATGTCCCTGAAATCTTATATTAAACAAAATGTAAAATGATCTAATCGGGTCTCTGATTGCCCTATCCTAGAAGTTTAAGAGTGCATTTTACTCGCCATTTCTTGCGCTTCGCGATGCCGCATAGCCCAATACGCTATCTGAAATATCAGCGACGTAAGTTGAACAAATGTGATAGAATTTCGCTGAATTCTTTTATTAAACAAAATATAAAATGATCTAATCGGGTCTCTGATTGCCCTATCATAGAAGTTTAATAGTGCATTGTACTCGCCATTTCATGCGCTTTGAGATGCCACTTAGCCCAATACGCTATCTGTAATAGGAGCGACGTAAATTGAGCAAATGTGATAGAATTTCGCTGAATTCTTTTATTAACCGAAATGTAAAATGATCTAATCGGGTCTGTGTTCGCCCTCGCCTAGTAGTTTAATAGTGCATTTTATTCGCCATTTCATGCGCTTTGAGATGCCGCTTAGCCCAATACGCTATCTGAAATAGCAGCGACGTAAATTAAACAAATGTGATAGAATGTCCCTGAAATCTTATGTTAAACAAAATGTAAAATGATCTAATCGGGTCTCTGATTGCCCTATCATGGAAGATTAGTAGTGCATTTTACTCACCCTTCCACGCGCTTTAAGATGCCGCCTAGCCCAGTACGCTATCTGAAATAGGAGCGACGAAAATTGAACAAATGTGATAGAATCTTGCTTAATTCTTAAATTAACCATAATATAAAATGATCTAATCGGGTCTCTGTTTGCCCTACCCTAGAACTTTAATAGTGCATTTTACTCGCAATATCATGCGCTTTGAGATGCCGCTTAGCCCAATACGCTATCTGAAATAGGAGCTACGTAAGTTGAACAAGTGTGACAGAATTACGCTGAATTCTTATATTAACCGTAATATAAAATGATCTAATCGGATCTCTGTTTGCCTTATCCTAGAAGTTTAGTAGTGCATTTTACTCGCCATTTCATGCGCTTTGAGATGCCGCTTATCCCAATACGCTATCTGAAATAGGAGCGACGTAAATTGAACAAATGTGATAGAATTTCGCTGAATTCTAATATTAACCAAAATATGAAATGATCTAATCGGGTCTCTGATTGCCCTATCATAGAAGTTTGATAGTGTATTTTACTCGATATTCCACGCGCTTTATGTTGCCGCCTAGCCCAGTACGCTATCTGAAATAGGAGCTACGTAAGTTGAACAAATGTGACAGAATGACGCTGAATTCTTATATTAACCGTAATATAAAATGATCTAATCGGGTCTCTGTTTCCCTTATCCTAGAAGCTTAGTAGTGCATTTCACTCGCCATTTCATGCGCTTTGAGATGCCGCTTAGCCCAATACGCTATCTGAGATAGGAGCGACGTAAATTGAACAAATGTGATAGAATTTCGCTGAATTCTAATATTAACCAAAATATGAAATGATCTAATCGTGTCTCTGTTTGCCCTACCCTAGAAGTTTAATAGTGCATTTTACTCGCCATGTCTTGCGCTTTGAGATGCAGCTTACCCCAATACGCTATCTGAAATAGGAGCGACGTAAATTGAACAAATGTGATAGAATTTCGCTGAATTCTTATATTAACCAAAATATAAAATGATCTAATCGGGTCTCTGATAGCCCTACCATAGAAGTTTAATAGTGCATTTTACTCGCCATTCCACGCGCTTTGAGATGCCGCCTAGCCCAGTACGCTATCTGAAAGAGGAGCGACGTAAGTTGAACAAATGTGATAGAATTACGCTGAATTCTTATATTAACCGTAATATAAAATGATCTAATCGGGTCTCTGTTTGCCTTATCCTAGAAGTGTAATAGTGCATGTTACTCGCCATTTCATGCGCATTGAGATGCCGCTTAGCCCAATACGCTATCTGAAATAGGAGCGACGTAAATTGAACAAATGTGATAGAATGTCCCTGAAATCTTATATTAAACAAATTGTAAAATGATCTAATCGGGTCTATGATTGCCCTATCATAAAAGTTTAAGAGTGCATTTTACTCGCCATTTCTTGCGCTTTGCGATGCCGCATAGCCCAACACGCTATCTCAAATATCAGCGACGTAAGTTGAACAAATGTGATAGAATTTCGCTGATTTCTTTTATTAAACAAAATATAAAATGATCTAATCGGGTCTCTGATTGCCCTATCATAGAAGTTTAATAGTGCATTTTACTCGCCATTTCATGCGCTTTGAGATGCCACTTAGCCCAATACGCTATCTGCAATAGGAGCGACGTAAGTTGAACAAATGTGATAAAATTTCGCTGAATTCTTATATTAACCAAAATATAAAATGACCTAATCGGGTCTCTGATTGCCCTATCATAGTAGTTTAGTAGTGCATTTTACTCGCCATTCCACGCGCTTTGAGATGCCACCTAGCCCAGTACGCTATCTGAAATAGGAGCGACGTAAGTTGAACAAATGTGATAGAATTACGCTGAATTCTTATATTAACCGTAATATAAAATGATCTAATCTGGTCTCTGATTGCCCTATCATAGAAGTTTAATAGTGCATTTTACTCGCCTTTCCACGCGCTTTAAGATGCCGCCTAGCACAGTACGCTATCTGAAATAGGAGCGATATAAGTTGAACAAATGTGATAGAATTACGCTGAATTCTTATATTAACCATAATATAAAATTATCTAATCGGGTCTCTGATTGCCCTATCATAGAAGTTTAATAGTGCATTTCACTCATCATTTCATGCGCTTTGAGATGCCGCTTAGCCGAATACGCTATCTGAAATAGGAGCGACGTAAATTGAACAAATGTGATAGAATTTCCCTGAATTCTTATATTAACCTTAATGTAAAATGATCTAATCGGGTCTCTGATTGCCCTATCATAGAAGTTTAATAGTGCATTTTACTCGCCATTTCATGCGCTTTGAGATGCCGCTTAGCCCAATACGCTATCTGAAATAGGAGCGACGTAAATTGAACAAATGTGATAGAATTTCCCTGAATTCTTAAATTAACATTAATGTAAAATGATCTAATCGGGTCTCTGTTCGCCCTACCCTAGAAGTTTAATATTGCATTGCACTCGCCATTTCATGCGCTTTGAGATGCCGCTTAGCCCAACACGCTATCTGAAATAGGAGCGACGTAAATTGAACAAATGTGATAGAATTTCGCTGAATTCATATATTAACCAAAATATAAAATTATCTAATCGGGTCTCTGATTGCCCTATCATAGAAGTTTAATAGTGCATTTCACTCATCATTTCATGCGCTTTGAGATGCCGCTTAGCCGAATACGCTATATGAAATAGGAGCGACGTAAATTGAACAAATGTGATAGAATTTCCCTGAATTCTTATATTAACCTTAATGTAAAATGATCTAATCGGGTCTCTGTTTGCCCTAGCCAAGAAGATTAATAGTGCATTTTATTGGACATTCCATGCGCTTTGAGATGCCGCTTAGCCCAATACGCTATCTGAAATAGGAGCCACGTAAATTGAACAAATGTGATAGAATTTCCTTGAATTCTTATATTAACCAAAATATAAAATGATCTGATCGGGGCCCTGATTGCCCTATCATAGAAGTTTAATAGTGCATTTTACTCGCCATTCCACGCGCTTTAAGATGCCGCCTAGCCCAGTACGCTATCTGAAATAGGAGCGACGTAAATTGAACAAATGTGATAGAATTTCCCTGAATTCTTAAATTAACATTAATGTAAAATGATCTAATCGGGTCTCTGTTCGTCCTACCCTAGAAGTTTAATATTGCATTGCACTCGCCATTTCATGCGCTTTGAGATGCCGCTTAGCCCAATACGCTATCTGAAATAGGACCGACGTAAATTGAACAAATTGTGATAGAATTACGCTGAATTCTTATATTAACCGTAATATAAAATGATCTAATCGGGTCTCTGTTTGCCCTACCCTAGAAGTTTAATAGTGCATTTTACTCGCCATTCCACGCGCTTTGAGATGCCGCTTAGCCCAATACGCTATCTGAAATAGGAGCGACGTAAATTGAACAAATGTGATAGAATTACGCTTAATTCTTGTATTAACATTAATATAAAATGATCTAATCGGGTCTCTGATTGCCCTATCATAGAAGGCTAATAGTGCATTTTACTCGCCATTCCACGCGCTTTAAGATGCCGCCTCGCCCAGTACGCTATCTGAAATAGGAGCGACGTAAATTGAACAAATGTGATAGAATTTTGCTGAATTCTTAAATTAACCATAATATAAAATGATCTAATCGGGTCTCTGTTTGCCCTACCCTAGAAGTTTAATAGTGCATTTTATTCGCCATTCCATGCGCTTTGAGATGCCGCTTGGCCCAATTCGCCATCTGAAATAGGAGCGACGTAAATTGAACAAATGTGATAGGATTTCGCTGAATTCTTATATTAACCAAAATATAAAATGATCTAATCGGTTCTCTGATTGCCCTATCATAGAAGGCTAATAGTGCATTTTACTCGCTATTCCACGCGCTCTAAGATGGCGGCTAGCCCAGTAGGCTATCTGAAATAGGAGTGACGTAAATTGAACAAATGTGATAGAATTACGCTTAATTCTTATATTAACCGTAATATAAAATGATCTAATCGGGTCTCTGTTTGTCCTACCCTAGAAGTTTAATAGTGCATTTCACTCGTAATTTCATGCGCTTTGAGATGCCGGTTAGCCCAATACGCTATCTGAAATGGGAGCGACGTAAATTGAACAAATGTGATAGAATTTCCCTGAATTCTTATATTATCCTTAATGTAAAATGATCTAATCGGGTCTCTGTTCGACCTACCCTAGAAGTTTAATAGTGCATTTCACTCGTCATTTCATGTGCTTTGAGATGCCGCTTAGCCCTATAAGCTATCTGAAATAGGAGCGACGTAAATTGAATAAATGTGATAGAATTTCGCTGAATTCTTATATTAACCAAATTATAAAATGATCTAATCGGTTCTCTGATTGCCCTATTATAAAAGTTCAATAGTGCATTTTACTCGACATTCCACGCGCTTTAAGATGCCGCTTAGTCCAGTACGCTATCCGAAATAGGAGCGACGTAAATTGAACAAATGTGATAGAATTACGCTTAATTCTTATATTAACAATAATTTAGAATGATCTAATCGGGTCTCTGATTGCCCTATCATAGAAGGCTAATAGTGCATTTTACTCGCCATTCCACGCGCTTTAAGATGCCGCATCGCCCAGTACGCTATCTGAAATAGGAGCGACGTAAATTGAACAAATGTGATAGAATTTTGCTGAATTCTTAAATTAACCATAATATAAAATGATCTAATCGGGTCTCTGTTTGCCCTACCCTAGAAGTTTAATAGTGCATTTTATTCGCCATTCCATGCGCTTTGAGATGCCGCCTGGCCCAATTCGCTATCTGAAATAGGAGCGACGTAAATTGAACAAATGTGATGGGATTTCGCTGAATTCTTATATTAACCAAAATATAAAATGATCTAATCGGGTCTCTGATTGCCCTATCATAGAAGGCTAATAGTGCATTTTACTCGCCATTCCACGCGCTTTAAGATGCCGCATCGCCCAGTACGCTATCCGAAATAGGAGCGACGTAAATTGAACAAATGTGATAGAATTACGCTTAATTCTTATATTAACAATAATTTAGAATGATCTAATCGGGTCTCTGATTGCCCTATCATAGAAGGCTAATAGTGCATTTTATTCGCCATTCCATGCGCTTTGAGATGCCGCCTGGCCCAATTCGCTATCTGAAATAGGAGCGACGTAAATTGAATAAATGTGATAGAATTTCGCTGAATACTTATATTAACCAAAATATAAAATGATCTAATCGGGTCTCTTATTGCCCTATCATAGAAGCTTAATAGTGCATTTTACTCGCCATTCCACGCGCTTTAAGGTGCCGCCTAGCCCAGTACGCTATCTGAAATAGGAACGACGTAAATTGCACAAAAGTGATAGAATTTTGCTGAATGGTTAAATTAACCATAATATAAAATGATCTAATCGGGTTTCTGTTCGCCCTAGCCTAGAAGTTTAATAGTGGATGTTACTCGCCATTCCACGCGCTTTAAGATGCCGCCTAGCCCAGTACGCTATCTGAAATAGGAGCGACGTAAATTGAACAAATGTGATAGAATTTGGCTGAATTCTTATATAAACCAAAATATAAAATGATCTAATCGGGTCTCTGATTGCCCTATCATAGAAGTTTAATAGTGCAATTTACTCGCCATTCCGCACGCTTTAAGATGCCGCCTAGCCCAGTACGCTATCTGAAATAGGAACGACGTAAATTGAACAAATGTGATAGAATTTTGCTGAATTCTTAAATTAACCATAATACAAAATGATCTAATCGGGTCTCTGTTTGCCGTACCCTAGAAGTATAATAGTGCATTTTACTCGACATTTCATGCGCTTTGAGATGCCGCTTAGCCCAGTACGCTATCTGAAATAGGAGCGACGTAAATTGAACAAATGTGATAGAATTTCGCTGAATTCTTATATTAACCAAAATACAAAATGATCTAATCGGGTCTCTGATTGCCCTATCATAGAAGTTTAATAGTGCATTTTACTCGCCATTCTACGCGCTTTAAGATGCCGCCTAGCCCAGTACGCTATCTGAAATAGGAGCTACGTAAGTTGAACAAATGTGACAGAATTACGCTGAATTCTTATATTAACCTTAATGTAAAATGATCTAATCTGATCTATGTTCGCCCTACCCTAGAAGTTTAATATTGCATTTCACTCGACATTTCATGCGCTTTGAGGTGCCGCTTAGCCCAATATGCTATCTGAAATAGGAGCGACGTAAATTGAATAAATGTGATAGAATTTCCCTGAAATCTTATATAAAATAAAATATAAAATGATCTAATCGGGTCTCTGATTGCCCTATCATGGAAGATTAGTAGTGCATTTTACTCACCCTTCCACGCGCTTTAAGATGCCGCCTAGCCCAGTGCGCTATCTGAAATAGGAGCGACATAAATTGAACAAATGTGATAGAATTTTGCTGAATTCTTAAATTAACCATAATATAAAATGATCTAATCGGGTCTCTGTTTGCCCTACCCTAGAAGTTTAGTAGTGCATTTTACTCGCCCTTCCACGCGCTTTAAGATGCCGCCTAGCCCTGTACGCTATCTGAAATAGGAGCGACGAAAGTTGAGCAAATGTGATAGAATTACGCTGCATTCTTATATTAACCGTAATATAAAATGATCTAATCGGGTCTCTGTTTGCCCTACCCTAGAAGTTTAGTAGTGCATTTTACTCGCCCTTCCACGCGCTTTAAGATGCCGCCTAGCCCAGTACGCTATCTGAAATAGGAGCGACGTAAGTTGAACAAATGTGATAGAATTACGCTGAATTCTTATATTAACCGTAATATAAAATGATCTAATCGGGTATCTGTTTGCCTTACCCTAGAAGTTTAATAGTGCATTTTAATCGCCATTTCATGGGCTTTGAGATGCCGCTTAGCCCAATACGCTATCTGAAAGAGGAGCGACGTAAGTTGAACAAATGTGATAGAATTACGCTGAATTCTTATATTAACCGTAATATAAAATGATCTAATCGGGTCTCTGTTTGCCTTATCCTAGAAGTTTAATAGTGCATGTTACTCGCCATTTCATGCGCATTGAGATGCCGCTTAGCCCAATACGCTATCTGAAATAGGAGCGACGTAAATTGAACAAATGTGATAGAATTTCGCTGAATTCTTATATTAA
Source organism: Macropis europaea (assembly GCA_916610135.2). Lineage (NCBI taxonomy): Eukaryota > Metazoa > Arthropoda > Insecta > Hymenoptera > Melittidae > Macropis > Macropis europaea. Next base: position 12,228 of record CAKAJE020001910.1, read on the forward strand.
CCGTAATATAAAATGATCTATTCGGGTTTCTGTTCGCCCTACCCCAGAAGTTTAATAGAGCATTTCACTCGTCAATCCATGCGCTTTGAGATGCCGCTTAGCCCAATACGCTATCTGAAATAGGAGCGACGTAAATTGAACAAATGTGATAGAATTTCGCTGAATCCTTATATTAACCAAAATACAAAATGATCTAATCGGGTCTCTGATTGCCCTATCATAGAAGTTTAATAGTGCATTTTACTCGCCATTCTACGCGCTTTAAGATGCCGCCTAGCCCAGTACGCTATCTGAAATAGGAGCTACGTAAGTTGAACAAATGTGACAGAATTACGCTGAATTCTTATATTAACCTTAATGTAAAATGATCTAATCTGGTCTCTGTTCGCCCTACCCTAGAAGTTTAATAGTGCATTTCACTCGTCATTTCATGCGCTTTGAGATGCCGCTTAGCCCAATAAGCTATCTGAAATAGGAGCGACGTAAATTGAACAAATGTGATAGAATTTCGCTGAATTCTTATATTAACCAAAATATAAAATGATCTAATCGGGTCTCTGATTGCCCTATCATAGAAGTTTAATAGTGCATTTTACTCGCCATTCCGCGCGCTTTAAGATACCGCCTAGCCCAGTATGCTATCTGAAATAGGAGCGACGTAAATTGAACAAATGTGATAGAGTTTCGCTGAATTCTTATATTAACCAAAACATAAAATGATCTGATCGGGTCTCTGATAGCCCTATCATAGAAGTTTAATAGTGCATTTTACTCGCCATTCCACGCGCTTTAAGATGCCGCCTAGCCCAGTACGCTATCTGAAAGAGGAGTGACGTAAGTTGAACAAATGTGATAGAATTTTGCTGACTTCTTAAATTAATCATAATATAAAATGATCTAATCGGGTCTCTGTTTGCCCTACCCTAGAAGTTTAATAGTGCATTTTACCCACCATTTCATGCGCTTTCAGATGCCGCATAGCCCAATACGCTATCTTTAATAGGAGCGACGTAAATTGAACAAATGTGATAGAATATCGCTGAATTCTTAAATTAACCATAATATAAAATGATCTAATCGGGTCTCTATTTGCCCTACCCTAGAAGTTTAATAGTGCATTTCACTTGTCATTTCATGCGCTTCGAGATGCCGCTAAGACCAATAAGCTATCTGAAATAGGGCGACGTGAATTGAAAAAATGAGAAAGAATTATGCTGAATTCTTAAATTGACCGTAATATAAAATGATCTAATCGGGTCTCTGTTTGCCCTACCCTAGAAGTTTAATATTGCATTTCACTCGCCATTTCATGCGCTTTGAGGTGCCGCTTAACCCAATATGCTATCTGAAATAGGAGCGACGTAAATTGAACAAATGTGATAGAATTTCCCTGAAATCTTATATAAAACAAAATATAAAATGATCTAATCGGGTCTCTGATTGCCCTATCATGGAAGATTAGTAGTGCATTTTACTCACCCTTCCGCGCGCTTTAAGATGCCGCCTAGCCCAGTACGCTATCTGAAATAGGAGTGACGTAAATTGAACAAATGTGATAGAATTACGCTTAATTCTTATATTAACCGTAATATAAAATGATCTAATCGGGTCTCTCTTTGCATTACCCTAGAAGTTTAATAGTGCATTTTACTCGCCATTTCATGCGCATTGAGATGCCGCTTAGCCCAGTACGCTATCTTAAATAGGATCGACGTAAATTGAACAAATGTGATAGAATTTCGCTGAATTCTTAAATTAACCATAATACAAAATGATCTAATCGGGTCTCTCTTTGCATTACCCTAGAAGTTTAATAGTGCATTTCACTCGCCATTTCATGCGCATTGAGATGCCGCTTAGCCTAATACGCTATCTGAAATAGGAGCTACGTAAATTGAACAAATGTGATAGAATTACGCTGCATTCTTATATTAACCGTAATATAAAATGATCTAATCGGGTCTCTGTTTGCCCTACCCTAGAAGTTTAGTAGTGCATTTTACTCGCCCTTCCACGCGCTTTAAGATGCCGCCTAGCCCAGTACGCTATCTGAAATAGGAGCGACGTAAGTTGAACAAATGTGATAGAATTACGCTGAATTCTTATATTAACCGTAATATAAAATGATCTAATCGGGTATCTGTTTGCCTTACCCTAGAAGTTTAATAGTGCATTTTAATCGCCATTTCATGGGCTTTGAGATGCCGCTTAGACCAATACGCTATCTGAAAGAGGAGCGACGTAAGTTGAACAAATGTGATAGAATTACGCTGAATTCTTATATTAACCGTAATATAAAATGATCTAATCGGGTCTCTGTTTGCCTTATCCTAGAAGTTTAATAGTGCATGTTACTCGCCATTTCATGCGCATTGAGATGCCGCTTAGCCCAATACGCTATCTGAAATAGGAGCGACGTAAATTGAACAAATGTGATAGAATTTCGCTGAATTCTTATATTAACCGTAATATAAAATGATCTATTCGGGTTTCTGTTCGCCCTACCCCAGAAGTTTAATAGAGCATTTCACTCGTCAATCCATGCGCTTTGAGATGCCGCTTAGCCCAATACGCTATCTGAAATAGGAGCGACGTAAATTGAACAAATGTGATAATATTTCGCTGAATTCTTATATTAACCAAAATACAAAATGATCTAATCGGGTCTCTGATTACCCTATCATAGAAGTTTAATAGTGCATTTTACTCGCCATTCTACGCGCTTTAAGATGCCGCCTAGCCCAGTACGCTATCTGAAATAGGAGCTACGTAAGTTGAACAAATGTGACAGAATTACGCTGAATTCTTATATTAACCTTAATGTAAAATGATCTAATCTGGTCTCTGTTCGCCCTACCCTAGAAGTTTAATAGTGCATTTCACTCGTCATTTCATGCGCTTTGAGATGCCGCTTAGCCCAATAAGCTATCTGAAATAGGAGCGACGTAAATTGAATAAATGTGATAGAATTTCGCTGAATACTTATATTAACCAAAATATAAAATGATCTAATCGGGTCTCTTATTGCCCTATCATAGAAGCTTAATAGTGCATTTCACTCGCCATTCCACGCGCTTTAAGGTGCCGCCTAGCCCAGTACGCTATCTGAAATACGAACGACGTAAATTGAACAAAAGTGATAGAATTTTGCTGAATGGTTAAATTAACCATAATATAAAATGATCTAATCGGGTTTCTGTTCGCCCTAGCCTAGAAGTTTAATAGTGGATGTTACTCGCCATTCCACGCGCTTTAAGATGCCGCCTAGCCCAGTACGCTATCTGAAATAGGAGCGACGTAAATTGAACAAATGTGATAGAATTTGGCTGAATTCTTATATAAACCAAAATATAAAATGATCTAATCGGGTCTCTGATTGCCCTATCATAGAAGTTTAATAGTGCAATTTACTCGCCATTCCGCACGCTTTAAGATGCCGCCTAGCCCAGTACCCTATCTGAAATAGGAACGACGTAAATTGAACAAATGTGATAGAATTTTGCTGAATTCTTAAATTAACCATAATACAAAATGATCTAATCGGGTCTCTGTTTGCCGTACCCTAGAAGTATAATAGTGCATTTTACTCGACATTTCATGCGCTTTGAGATGCCGCTTAGCCCAGTACGCTATCTTAAATAGGAGCGACGTAAATTGAACAAATGTGATAGAATTTCGATGAATTCTTAAATTAACCATAATACAAAATGATCTAATCGTGTCTCTGTTTGCCCTACTCTAGAAGTTTAACGGTGCATTTTACTCGCCATTCCATGCGCTTTGAGATGCCGCTTAGCCCAATACGCTATCTGAAATATGAGCGACGTAAATTGAACAAATGTGATAGAATTTCCCTGAAATCTTATATTAAACAAAATATAAAATGATCTAATCGGGTCTCTGATTGCCCTATCATAGAAGGTTAGTAGCGCATTTTACTCGCCATTTCATGCGCTTTGAGATGCCGCTTAGCCCAGTACGCTATCTGAAATATGAGCGACGTAAATTGAACAAATGTGATAGAATTTCGCTGAATTCTTATATTAACCTTAATGTTAAATGATCTAATCGGGTCTCTCTTCGCCCTACCCTAGAAGTTTAATAGTGTATTTCACTCGCTATTCCACGCGCTTTAAGATGCCGGCTAGCCCAGTAGGCTATCTGAAATAGGAGTGACGTAAATTGAACAAATGTGATAGAATTACCGCTTAATTCTTATATTAACCGTAATATAAAATGATCTAATCGGGTCTCTCTTTGCATTACCCTAGAAGTTTAATAGTGCATTTTACTCGCCATTTCATGGGCATTGAGATGCCGCTAAGCCTAATACGCTATCTGAAATAGGAGCGACGTAAATTGAACAAATGTGATAGAATTTCCTTGAATTCTTATATTAACCAAAATATAAAATGATCTGATCGGGTCCCTGATTGCCCTATCATAGAAGTTTCATAGTGCATTTTACTCGCCCTTCCACGCGCTTTAAGATGCCGTCTAGCCCAGTACGCTATCTGAAATAGGAGCGGCGTAAGTTGAACAAATGTGATACTATTACGCTGAATTCTTATATTATCCATAATATAAAATGATATAATCGGGTCTGTGCTTGCGTTACCCTAGAAGTTTAATAGTGCATTTTACCCGCCATTTCATGCGCTTTGAGATGCCGCTTAGCCCAATACGCTATCTGTAATAGGAGCGACGTAAATTGAACAAATGTGATAGAATTTCGCTGAATTCTTTAATTAACTATAATATAAAATTATCTAATCGGGTCTCTGTTCGCCCTACCCTAGAAGCTTAATAGTGCATTTCACTCGTCATTTCATGGGCTTTCAGATGCCGCTTAGCCCAATACACTATCTGAAATAGGAGCGACGTAAATTTAACAAATGTGATAGAATTTCGCTGAATTCTTTTATTAACCATAATGTAATATGATCTAATCGGGTCTCTGTTTGCATTACCCTAGAAGTTTAATAGTGCATTTTACTCGCCATTTCATGGGCATTGAGATGCCGCTAAGCCTAATACGCTATCTGAAATAGGAGCGACGTAAATTGAACAAATGTGATAGAATTTCCTTGAATTCTTATATTAACCAAAATATAATATGATCTGATCGGGTCCCTGATTGCCCTATCATAGAAGTTTCATAGTGCATTTTACTCGCCCTTCCACGCGCTTTAAGATGCCGTCTAGCCCAGTACGCTATCTGAAATAGGAGCGGCGTAAGTTGAACAAATGTGATACTATTACGCTGAATTCTTATATTATCCATAATATAAAATGATATAATCGGGTCTGTGCTTGCGTTACCCTAGAAGTTTAATAGTGCATTTTACCCGCCATTTCATGCGCTTTGAGATGCCGCTTAGCCCAATACGCTATCTGAAATAGGAGCGACGTAAATTGAACAAATGTGATAGAATTTCGCTGAATTCTTTAATTAACTATAATATAAAATTATCTAATCGGGTCTCTGTTCGCCCTACCCTAGAAGCTTAATAGTGCATTTCACTCGTCATTTCATGGGCTATCAGATGCCGCTTAGCCCAATACGCTATCTGAAATAGGAGCGACGTAAATTGAACAAATGTGATAGAATTTCGCTGAATTCTTTTATTAACCATAATGTAAAATGATCTAATCGGGTCTCTGTTCGCCCTAGCCTAGAAGTTTAATAGTGGATGTTACTCGCCATTCCACGCGCTTTAAGATGCCGCCTAGCCCAGTACGCTATCTGAAATAGGAGCGACCTAAATTGAACAAATGTGATAGAATTTTGCTGAATTCTTAAATTAACCATAATATAAAATGATCTAATCGGGTCACTGCTTGTCCTACCCTAGAAGTTTAATAGTGCATTTTACTCGTCATTTCATGCGCTTTGAGATGCCGCTTTTACCAATACGCTATCTGAAATAGGAGCGACGTAAATTGAACGAATGTGATAGTATTTCGCTGAATTCTTAAATTAACCATAATATAAAATGATCTAGTCGGGTTTCTGTTTGCCCTACCCTAGAACTTTAATAGTGCATTTTACTCCTCATTTCTTGCGCTTTGAGATGCCGCTTAGCCCAATACGCTATCTGAAATAGGAGCGATATAAATTGAACAAATGTGATAGAATTTCGCTGAATTCTTATATTAACCAAAATATAAAATGATCTAATCGGGTCTCTGATTGCCCTATCATAGAAGTTTAATAGTGCATTTTACTCGCCATTCCACGCGCTTTATGCCGACGCCTAGCCCAGTACGCTATCTGAAATAGGAGCGACGTAAATTGAACAAATGTGATAGAATTTCGCTGAATCCTTATATTAACAAAATATAAAATGATCTAATCGGGTCTCTTATTGCCCTATCATAGAAGTTTCATAGTGCATTTTACTCGCCCTTCCACGCGCTTTAAGATGCCGTCTAGCCCAGTACGCTATCTGAAATAGGACCGGCGTAAGTTGAACAAATGTGATACTATTACGCTGAATTCTTATATTATCCATAATATAAAATGATATAATGCGGTCTGTGCTTGGCTTACCCTAGAAGTTTAATAGTGCATTTTTACTCGCCATTTCATGCGCTTTGAGATGCCGCATAGCCCAATACGCTATCTGAAATAGGAGCGAGTAAATTGAACAAATGTGATAGATTTCGCTGAATTCTTTTATTAACCATAATGTAAAATGATCTAACCGGGTCTCAGTTCGCCCTAGCCTAGAACTTTAATAGTGCATCTTATTCGCCATTTCATACGCTTTGAGATGCCGCTTAGGCCAATACGCTATCTGAAATAGGAGCGACGTAAATTGAACAAATGTGATAGAATTTGGCTGAATTCTTATATAAACCAAAATATAAAACGATCTAATCGGGTCTCTGATTACCCTATCATAGAAGTTTAATAGTGCATTTTACTCGCCATTCCGCACGCTTTAGATGCCGCCTAGCTCAGTACGGTATCTGAAATAGAAGCGACGTAAATTGAACAAATGTGATAGAATTTTGCTGAATTCTTAAATTAACCATAATACAAAATGATCTAATCGGGTCTCTGTTTGCCGTACCCTAGAAGTATAATAGTGCATTTTACTCGACATTTCATGCACTTTGAGATGCCGCTTAGCCCAGTACGCTATCTTAAATAGGAGCGACGTAAATTGTACAAATGTGATAGAATTTCGCTGAATTCTTAATTAACCATAATACAAAATGATCTAATCGGGTCTAGCTTTGCCCTACCCTAGAAGTTTAGTAGTGCATTTTACTCGCCCTTCCACGCGCTTTAAGATGCGCTAGCCTGTACGCTATCTGAAATAGGAGCGACGAAAGTTGAGCAATGTGATAGGATTACGCTGCATTCTTATATTAACCGTAATATAAAATGATCTAATCGGGTCTCTGTTTGCCTACCCTAGAAGTTTAGTAGTGCATTTTACTCGCCCTTCCACCGCGCTTTAAGATGCCGCCTAGCCCAGTATGCTATCTGAAATAGGAGCGACGTAATTGAACAAATGTGATAGAATTAGCCTGAATTCTTATATTAACCGTAATATAAAATGATCTATTCGGGTTTCTGTTCGCCTACCCCAGAAGTTTAATAGAGCATTTCACTCGTCAATCCATGCGCTTTGAGATGCCGCTTAGCCCAATACGCTATCTGAAATAGGAGCGACGTAAATTGAACAAATGTGATAGAATTACGCTGAATTCTTATATTAACCGTAATATAAAATGATCTATTCGGGTTTCTGTTCGCCCTACCCAGAAGTTTAATAGAGCATTTCACTCGTCAATCCATGGCCTTTGAGATTCCGCTTAGCCCAATACGCTATCTGAAATAGGAGCGACGTAAATTGAACAATGTGATAGAATTTCGCTGCATTCTTATATTAACCAAAATACAAAATGATCTAATCGGGTCTCTGATTGCCTATCATAGAAGTTTAATAGTGCATTTTACTCGCCATTCCGCGCGCTTTAAGACCCCTAGCCGCAGTATGCTATCTGAAATAGGAGCGACGTAAATTGAACAAATGTGATAGAATTTCGCTGAATTCTATATTAACTAACACATAAAATGATCTAATCGGGCTCTGATAGCCCTATCATAGAAGTTTAATAGGCATTTTACTCGCCATTCCACGCGCTTTAAGATGCGCCTAGCCCAGTACGCTATCTGAAAGAGGAGTGACGTAAGTTGAACAAATGTGATAGAATTACGCTGAATTCTTATATTAACCGAATATAAAATGATCTAATCGGGTATCTGTTTGCTTACCCTAGAGTTTAATAGTGCATTTTACTCGCCATTTCATGCGCTTTCAGATGCCGCTAAGCCCAATAACGTATCTGAAATAGGAGCGACGTAAATGAACAAATGTGACAGAATTTCCTGAAATCTTATATTAAACAAAATATAAATGATCTAATCGGGTCTCTGATTGCCCTATCATAGAGTTTAATAGTGCATTTTACTCGCCTTTCATGTGCTTTAAGATGCCGCCTAGCCCAGTACGCTATCTGAAATAGGAACGACCTAAATTGAACAAATGTGATAGAATTTTGCTGACTTCTTAAATTAATCATAATATAAAATGATCTAATCGGGTCTCTGTTTGCCCTACCCTAGAAGTTTAATAGTGCATTTACCCACCATTTCATGCGCTTTCAGATGCCGCATAGCCCAATACGCTATCTTTAATAGGAGCGACGGTAAATTGAACAAATGTGATAGAATTTCGCTTAATTCTTATATTAACCATAATATAAAATGATCTAATGCGGTCTCTATTTGCCCTACCCTAGAAGTTTAATAGTGCATTTCATTGTCATTTCATGCGCTTCGAGAGCCGCTAAGACCAATAAGCTATCTGAAATAGGAGCGACGTGAATTGAAAAAATGAGAGAGAATTATGCGAATTCTTAAATTGACCGTAATATAAATGATCTAATCGGGTCTCTGTTTGCCCTACCCTAGAGTTTAATATTGCATTTCACTCGCCTTTCATGCGCTTTGAGGTGCCGCTTAACCCAATATGCTATCTGAAATAGGAGCGACGTAAATGAACAAATGTGATAGAATTTGCTGAAATCTTATATAAAACAAAATATAAAATGATCTAATCGGGTCTCTGATTGCCCTATCATGGAAGATTAGTAGTGCATTTTACTCACCCTTCCGCGCGCTTTAAGATGCCGCCTAGCCCAGTACGCTATCTGAAATAGGAGCGACATAAATTGAACAAATGTGATAGAATTTAGCTGAATTCTTAATTAACCATAATATAAAATGATCTAATCGGGTCTCTGTTTGCCCTACCCTAGAAATTTAATAGTGCATTTTACTCGCCATTTCATGCGCTTTCAGATGCCGCTAGCCAATACCGTATCTTTAATAGGAGCGACGTAAATTGAACAAATGTGATAGAATTTCGCTGAATTCTTATATTAACCGTAATATAAAATGATCTATTCGGGTTTCTGTTCGCCCTACCCCAGAAGTTTAATAGAGCATTTCACTCGTCAATCCATGCGCTTTGAGATGCGCTTAGCCCAATACGCTATCTGAAATAAGAGCGACGTAAATTGAACAAATGTGATAGAATTTTGCTGAATTCTTAAATTAACCATAATATAAAATGATCTAATCGGGTCTCTGTTTGCCCTACCCTAGAAGTTTAATAGTGCATTTGACTCGTCATTTCATGAGTTTTGAGATGCCGCTTAGCCCAATACCCTATCTGAAATAGCAGCGACGTAAATTAAACAAATGTGATAGAATGTCCTGAAATCTTATATTAAACAAATTGTAAAATGATCTAATCGGGTCTATGATTGCCTCATCAAAAGTTTAAGAGTGCATTTTACTCGCCATTTCTTGCGCTTTGCGATGCGCATAGCCCAACACGCTATCTCAAATATCACGGACGTAAGTTGAACAATGTGATAGAATTTCGCTGATTTCTTTTATTAAACAAAATATAAAATGATCTAATCGGGTCTCTGATTGCCTATCATAGAAGTTTAATAGTGCATTTTCCGCCATTTCATGCGTTTGAGATGCCACTTAGCCCAATACGCTATCTGCAATAGGAGCGACGTAAGTTGAACAAATGTGATAGAATTTCGCTGAATTCTTATATTAACCAAAATATAAAATGACCTAATCGGGTCTCTGATTGCCCTATCATAGTAGTTTAGTAGTGCATTTTACTCGCCATTCCACGCGCTTTGAGATGCCACCTAGCCCAGTACGCTATCTGAAATAGGAGCGACGTAAGTTGAACAAATGTGATAGAATTACGCTGAATTCTTATATTAACCGTAATATAAAATGATCTAATCTGGTCTCTGATTGCCCTATCATAGAAGTTTAATAGTGCATTTTACTCGCCTTTCCACGCGCTTTGAGATGCCACCTAGCCCAGTACGCTATCTGAAATAGGAGCGATATAAGTTGAACAAATGTGATAGAATTACGCTGAATTCTTATATTAACCATAATATAAAATTATCTAATCGGGTCTCTGATTGCCCTATCATAGAAGTTTAATAGTGCATTTCACTCATCATTTCATGCGCTTTGAGATGCCGCTTAGCCGAATACGCTATCTGAAATAGGAGCGACGTAAATTGAACAAATGTGATAGAATTTCCCTGAATTCTTATATTAACCTTAATGTAAAATGATCTAATCGGGTCTCTGTTTGCCCTAGCCAAGAAGATTAATAGTGCATTTTATTGGACATTCCATGCGCTTTGAGATGCCGCTTAGCCCAATACGCTATCTGAAATAGGAGCCACGTAACTTGAACAAATGTGATAGAATTTCCTTGAATTCTTATATTAACCAAAATATAAAATGATCTGATCGGGTCCCTGATTGCCCTATCATAGAAGTTTAATAGTGCATTTTACTCGCCATTCCACGCGCTTTAAGATGCCGCCTAGCCCAGTACGCTATCTGAAATAGGAGCGACGTAAATTGAACAAATGTGATAGAATTTTGCTGAATTCTTAAATTAACGGTAATATAAAATGATCTAATCGGGTCTCTGTTTGCCCTACCCTAGAAGTTTAATAGTGCATTTCACTCGTCATTTCATGCGCTTTGAGATGCCGCTTAGCACACTGCGCTATCTGAAATAGGAGAGACGTAAATTGAACAAATATGATAGTATTTCGCTGAATTCTTATATTAACCATAATATAAAATGATCTAATCGGGTCTCTGATTGCCCTATCATAGAAGTTTAATAGTGCATTTTACTCGCCATTTCATGCGCTTTGAGATGCCGCTTAGCCCAATACGCTATCTGAAATAGGAGCGACGTAAATGAACAAATGTGATAGAATTTCCTGAATTCTTAAATTAACATTAATGTAAAATGATCTAATCGGTCTCTGTTCGCCCTACCCTAGAAGTTTAATATTGCATTGCACTCGCATTTCATGCGCTTTGAGATGCCTCTTAGCCCAATACGCTATCTGAAATAGGACGACGTAATTGAACAAATGTGATAGAATTACCGTGAATTCTTATATTAACCGTAATATAAAATGATCTAATCGGGTCCTCTCGTTTGCCTACCCTAGAAGTTTAATAGCGCATTTTAGTCGCCATTCCACGCGCTTTAAGATGCCGCTTAGACCAGTACGCTATCCGAAATAGGAGCGACGTAAATTGAACAAATGTGATAGAATTACGCTTAATTCTTATATTAACATTAATATAAAATGATCTAATCGGGTCTCTGATTGCCCTATCACAGAAGGCTAATAGTGCATTTTACTCGCCATTCCACGCGCCTTTAAGATGCCGCCTCCCGCAGTACGCTATCTGAAATAGGAGCGAGCTAAATTGAACAAAGTGATAGAATTTTGCTGAATTCTTAAATTAACCATAATATAAAAATGATCTAATCGGGTCTCTGTTTGGCCTACCCTAGAAGTTTAATAGTGCATTTTATTCGCCACTCCATGCGCTTGAGATGCCGCTTGGCCCAATTCGCTATCTGAAATAGGAGCGACGTAAATTGAACAAAATGATAGGATTTCGCTGAATTCTTATATTAACCAAAATATAAAATGATCTAATCGGTTCTCTGATTGCCCTATCATAGAAGGCTAATAGTGCATTTTACTCGCTATTCCACGCGCTCTAAGATGGCGGCTAGCCCAGTAGGCTATCTGAAATGGAGTGACGTAAATTGAACAAATGTGATAGAATTACGCTTAATTCTTATATTAACCGTAATATAAAATGATCTAATCGGGTCTCTGTTTGTCCTACCCTAGAAGTTTAATAGTGCATTTCACTCGTAATTTCATGCGCTTTGAGATGCGCGTTAGCCAATACGCTATCTGAAATAGGAGCGACGTAAATTGAACAAATGTGATAGAATTTCCCTGAATTCTTATATTATCCTTAACGTAAAATGATCTAATCGGGTCTCTGTTCGACCTACCCTAGAAGTTTAATAGTGCATTTCACTCGTCATTTCATGTGTTTTGAGATGCCGCTTAGCCCTATAAGCTATCTGAAATAGGAGCGACGTAAATTGAATAAATGTAATAGAATTTCGCTGAATTCTTATATTAACCAAATTATAAAATGATCTAATCGGGTCTCTGATTTCCCTATCATAGAAGGCTAATAGTGCATTTTACTCGCCATTCCACGCCTTTAAGATGCCGCATCGCCCAGTACGCTATCTGAAATAGGAGCGACGTAAATTGAACAAATGTGATAGAATTTTGCTGAATTCTTAAATTAACCATAATATAAAATGATCTAATCGGTCTCTGTTTGCCCTACCCTAGAAGTTTAATAGTGATTTTATTCGCCATTCCATGCGCTTTGAGATGCCGCTGGCCAATTCGCTATTCGAAATAGGAGCGACGTAAATTGAACAAATGTGATGGGATTTCGCTGAATTCTTAAATTAACCATAATACAAAATGATCTAATCGTGTCTCTGTTTGCCGTACCCTAGAAGTATAATAGTGCATTTTACTCGACATTTCATGCACTTTGAGATGCCGCTTAGCCAGTACGCTATCTTAAATAGGAGCGACGTAAATTGAACAAATGTGATAGAATTTCGCTGAATTCTTAAATTAACCATAATACAAAATGATCTATCGGGTCTCTGTTTGCCCTACCCTAGAAGTTTAATAGTGCATTTTACTCGCCATTCCATGCGCTTTGAGAGCCGCTTAGCGCAATACGCTATCTGAAATATGAGCGACGTAAATTGAACAAAGTGATAGAATTTCCCTGAAATCTTATATTAAACAAAATATAAAATGATCTTATCGGGTCTCTGATTGCCCTATCATAGAAGGTTAGTAGCGCATTTTACTCGCCATTTCATGCGCTTTGAGATGCCGCTTAGCCCAATACGCTATCTGAAATATGAGCAACGTAAGTTGAACAAATGTGATAGAATTACGCTGAATTCTTATATTAACCGTAATATAAAATGATCTAATCGGGTATCTGTTTGCCTTACCCTAGAAGTTTAATAGTGCATTTTAATCGCATTTCATGGGCTTTGAGATGGCCCTTAGCCAATACGCTATCTGAAAGAGGAGCGACGTAAGTTGAACAAATGTGATAGAATTACGCTGAATTCTTATATTAACCGCAATATAAAATGATCTAATCGGGTCTCTGTTTGCCTTATCCTAGAAGTTTAATAGTGCATTTTACTCGCCATTTCATGCGCTTTGAGATGCCGCTTAGCCCAGTACGCTATCTGAAATAGGAGCGACGTAAATTGAACAAATGTGATAGAATTTCCCTGAAATCTTTTATAAAACAAAATATAAAATGATCTAATCGGGTCTCTGATTGCCCTATCATGGAAGATTAGTAGTGCATTTTACTCACCCTTCACGCGCTTTAAGATGCCGCTAGCCCAGTACGCTATCTGAAATAGGAGCGACATAAATTGAACAAATGTGACAGAATTTTGCTGAATTCTTAAATTAACCATAATATAAAATGATCTAATCGGGTCTCTGTTTGCCCTACCCTAGAAGTTTAGTAGTGCATTTTACTCGCCCTTCCACGCGTTTTAAGATGCCGCCTAGCCTGTACGCTATCTGAAATAGGAGCGAGAAGTTGAGCAAATGTGATAGAATTACGCTGCATTCTGATATAACCGTAATATAAAATGATCTAATCGGTTCTCTGATTGCCTACCATAGAGTTTAGTAGTGCATTTTACTCGCCCTTCCACGCGCTTTAAGTTGCCGCCTAGCCCAGTACGCTATCGGAAATAGGAGCTACGTAAGTTGAACAAATCTGACAGAATTACGCTGAATTCTTATATTTACCGTAATATAAAATGATCTAATCGGGTCTCTGTTTGCCTTATTCCAGAAGTTTAATAGTGCATTTTACTCGCTATTTCATGCGCTTTGAGATGCCGCTTAGCCAAATACGCTATCTGAAATAGGAGCGACGTAAATTGAACAAATGTGATAGAATTTCGCTGAATCTTATATTAAACAAAATATAAAATGATCTAATCGGGTCTCTGATTGCCCTATCATAGAAGTTTAATAGTGCATTTTACTCGCCATTTCATGCGCTTTGAGATGCACTTAGCCAATACGCTATCTGTAATAGGAGCGACGTAAATTGAGCAAATGTGATAGAATTTCGCTGAATTCTTTTATTAACCAAAAGTAAAATGATCTAATCGGGTCTCTGTTCGCCTCGCCTAGAAGTTTAATAGTGCATTTTATTCGCCATTTCATGCGCTTTGAGATGCCGCTTAGCCCAATACGCTATCTGAAATAGCAGCGACGTAAATTAAACAAATGTGATAGAATGTCCCTGAAATTTTATGTTAAACAAAATGTAAAATGATCTAATCGGGTCTCCGATTGCCCTATCATGGAAGATTAGTAGTGCAGTTTACTCACCCTTCCACCGGCTTTAGATGCCGCCTAGCCAGTAGCCCATCTGAAATAGGAGCGACGTAAATTGAACAAATGTGATAGAAATTTTGCTTAATTCTAAATTAACCATAATATAAAAGATCTAATGCGGTCTGTGTTTGCCTACCCTAGAACTTTAATAGTGCATTTTACTCGCCATTTCATGCGCCTTCAGATGCCGCTTAGCCAATAGCCTATCTGAAATAGGAGCGACGTAAATTGAAGAAATGAGAAAGAATTATGCTGAATTCTTAAATTGACCATAATATAAAATGATCTAATCGGGTCTCTGTTTGCCCTACCCTAGAAGTTTAATAGTGCATTTTACTCGCCATGTCTTGCGCTTTGAGATGCAGCTTACCCCAATACGCTATCTGAAATAGGAGCGACGTAAATTGAACAAATGTGATAGAATTTCGCTGAATTCTTATATTAACCAAAACATAAAATGATCTAATCGGTCTCTGATAGCCCTATCATAGAAGTTAATAGTGCATTTTACTCGCCATTCACCGGCTTTAAGATGCGCTAGCCCAGTACGCTATCTGAAAGAGGAGTGACGTAAGTTGAACAAATGTGATAGAATTACGCTGATTCTTATATTACCGTAATATAAAATGATCTATCGGGTATCTGTTTGCCTTACCCTAGAAGTTTAATAGTGCATTTAATCGCCATTTCATGGGCTTTGAGATGCCGCTTAGCCCAATACGCTATCTGAAATAGGAGCGACGTAAATTGAACAAATGTGATAGAATTTCGGTGAATTCTTAAATTAACCATAATATAAAATGATCTAATCGGGTCTCTGTTTGCCCTACCCTAGAAGTGTAATAGTGCATTTTACTCGCCATTCCACGGCCTTTAAGATGCCGCTTAGCCCAATACGCTATCTGAAATAGGAGCGACGTAAATGGAACAAATGTGATAGAATTTCGCTGATTCTTAAATTAACCATAATATAAAATGATCTTATCGGGTCTCTGTTTGCCCTACCCTAGAAGTTTAATAGTGCATTTTACTCCACATTTCTTGCGCTTTGAGATGCCGCTTAGCCCATACGCTATCTGAAATATCAGCGACGTAAATTGAACAAATGTGAGAGAATTTCGCTGATTCTTATATTAACCAAATATAAAATGATGTAATCGGGTCTCTGATTGCCCGATCATAGAAGTTTAGTAGTGCATTATACTCGCCCTTCCACGCGCTTTGAGATTCCGCCTAGCCCAGTACGCTATCTGAAATAGGAGCGACGTAAGTTGAACAAATGTGATAGAATTTCCTGAATGCTTATATTAACCTTAATGTAAAATGATCTAATCGGGTCTCTGTTCGCTACCCGAGAAGTTTAATAGTGCATTTCACTCGCCATTTCATGCGCTTTGAGTTGCCGCTTAGCCCAATACGCTATCTGAAATAGGAGCGACGTAAATTGAACAATTGTGATAGAATTTCGCTGAATTTTTATAATAACCAAAATATAAAATGATGTAATCGGGTCTCTGATTGCCCTATCATAGAAGTTTAATATTGCATTTTACTCGCATTCCACGCTTTAAGATGCCTCCTAGCTCAGTACGCTATCTGAAATCGAGCGACGTAAATTGAACAAATGTGATAGAATTTCGCTGAATTCTTAAATTAACCATAATATAAAATTATCTAATGGGGTCTCTGATTGCCCTACCCTAGAAGATTAATAGTGAATTTACTCGCCATTCCATGCGCTTTAAGATGCCGCCTAGCCTATTACGCTATCTGAAATAGGAGCGACGTAAATTGAACAAATGTGATAGAATTTCGCTGAATTCTTATATTAACCAAAATATAAAATGATCTAATCGGGTCTCTGATTGCCCTATCATAGAAGTTTGATAGTGTATTTTACTCGACATTCCACGCGCTTTAAGTTGCCGCCTAGCCCAGTAACGCTATCTGAAATAGGAGCTACGTATGTTGAACAAATGTGACAGAATTACGCTGAATTCTTATATTAACCGTAATATAAAGTGATCTAATCGGGTCTGTTTGCCTTATCCTAGAAGTTTAATAGTGCATTTTACTCGCCATTCACGCGCTTTAAGAGCCGCCTAGCCCAGGACGCTATCTGAAATAGGAGCTACGTAAGTTGAACAAATGTGACAGAGTTACGCTGAATTCTTATATTAAGCCCAATATAAAATGATCTAATCGGGTCTCTGTTTGCCTAACCTAGAAGTTTAGTAGTGCATTTTATCGCCATGTCTTGCGCTTTGAGATGCAGCTTACCCCAATACGCTATCTGAAATAGGAGCGACGTAAATTGAACAAATGTGATAGAATTTCGCTGAATTCTTATATTAACCAAAACATAAAATGATCTAATCGGGTCCTCTGATTGCCCTATCATTGAAGTTTAATAGTGCATTTTACCCGCCATTCCACGCGCTTTAAGATGCCGCCTAGCCCAGTACCGCTGTCTGGAATAGGAGCTACGTAAGTTGAACAAATGTGTCAGAGTTA
>CAKAJE020001911.1:0-111147 GCA_916610135.2 Macropis europaea
AGGGGCGACGTAAATTGAACAAATGTGATAAAATTTCACTGAATTCTTATATTAACCATAATTTAAAATGATCTAATCGGGTCTCTGATTGCCCTATCATAGAAGTTTAATAGTGGATTTTACTCGTCATTTCATGCGCTTTAAGGTGCCGTCAAGCCCAATAGGCTATCTGTAATAGGAGCGACATAAATGGGACAAATGTGATAGGATTACGCAGAATTCTTGTATTAACCTTAATATAGAATGATCTAATCGGGTCTTTGATTGCCCTATCATAGAAGGATAGTAGTGCATTTTACTCGTTATTCCACGCTCTTTAAGATGCCTCCTAGCACAATACACTCTCTGAAATTGGGGCTACGTAAATTGGACAAGTGTGATATAGTTTCGCTGAATTCTTAAATTAACCATAATATAAAATGATCTAATCGTGTCTCTGTTTGCCCTACCCTAGAAATGTAATAGTGCATTTTGCTCGATATTTCATGCGCTTTAAGATGCTACCTAGCCCAATGCGCTGTCTGAAATAGGGGCGACGTAAATTGAACAAATGTGATAGAATTGCGCAGAATTGTTTTAATAACCATAATATAATACGACCTATTCGGGTCTCTGATTGCCCTATCATAGAAGTTTTTATAGTGCATTTTACTCGTCATTTCATGCACTTTAAGGGGCCGCCTGGGCCAATATACTATCCGAAATAGGAGCTACGTAAATTGAACAAATGTGATAGAATTTTGCTGAATTCTTATATTAACCATAATATAATACGATGTATTCGGGTCTCTGATTGCCCTATAATAGAAGTTTAATAGTGCATTTTAGTCGACATTTCATGCGCTTTAAGATGCCGCTTAGCCCAATACGCTACCTGAAGTAGGAGCGACATAAATTCAACAAATGTGATCGAATTACGCAGAATTCTTATATTAACCATAATATAATATGATCTATTCGGGTCTCTGATTGCCCTATCATCGAAGTTTAATAGTGCATTTTACTCGCCATTTCATGCGCTTTAAGCTGCTGCTTAGCCCAATACGCTATCTGAAATAGGGGCAACGTAAATTGAACAAATGTGATAAAATTACGCTGAATGCTTATATTAACAATAATGTAAAATGATCTGAACGCGTCTCTGATTGCCCTATCATAGAAGTTTCATAGTGCATTTTACTCGTCATTTCATGCGCTTTAAGCTGCCACTTAGCCCAATACGCTATCTGAAATAGGAGCGGCGTAAATTGAACAAATGCGATAGAATTTCGCTGAATTCTTATATGAACCATAATATAAGATGACCTAATCGGGTGTCTGATTGCCCTATCATAGTAGTTTAATAGTGCATTTTACTCGTCATTTCATGCGCTTTAAGGTGCCGGTTAGCACAATATGCTATCTGAAGTAGGAGCGACGTAAATTGTACAAATGTGATAGAATTTCGTTGAATCCTTATATTAACCATAATATAAAATGATCTAGTCGGGTCCCTGTTTGCCCTACCCTAGAAGTTTAATAGTGCATTTTACTCGACATATCATGCGCTTTAGGATGCCGACTAGCCCAATACGCTAGCTGAAATTGGAACTACATAAATTGAACAAACGTGATAGGATTACGCAGAATTCTTATATTAATCAAAACATAAGACGACCTTATCGGGTCTCTGATTGCCCTATCCTAGAAGTTTACTAGTGCATTTTAGTCGACATTTCATGCGCTTTAAGATGCCACCCAGTCCAATACGCTATCTGTAATAGGGGCGACGTAAATTGAACAAATGGGATAAAATTACGTTGAATTCTTATATTAACAATAATATGAAATGATCTAATCGGGTCTCTGATTGCCCTATCATAGAAGCTTAATAGTGCATTATACTCGTCATTTCATGCGCTTTATGGTCCCGCTTAGACCAATACGCTATCTGAAATAGGAGCGACGTAAATTGAACAAATGTGATAAAATTTCACTGAATTCTTATATTAACCATAATTTAAAATGATCTAATCGGGTCTCTGATTGCCCTATCATAGAAGTTTAATAGTGGATTTTACTCGTCATTTCATGCGCTTTAAGGTGCCGTCAAGCCCAATACGCTATCTGAAATTGGAGGTACGTAAATTAAACAAACGTGATAGAATTACGCAGAATGCTTATATTAACCATAATATAATACGATCTATTCGGGTCTCTGATTGCCCTATCATAGTAGTTTAATAGTGCATTTTACTCGTCATTTCATGCGCTTTAAGGTGCCGGTTAGCACAATACGCTATCTGAAGTAGGAGCGACGTAAATTGTACAAATGTGATAGAATTTCGTTGAATCCTTATATTAACCATAATATAAAATGATCTAGTCGGGTCCCTGTTTGCCCTACCCTAGAAGTTTAATAGTGCATTTTACTCGACATATCATGCGCTTTAGGATGCCGACTAGCCCAATACGCTATCTGAAATTGGAGCTACATAAATTGAACAAACGTGATAGGATTACGCAGAATTCTTATATTAATCAAAACATAAGATGACCTTATCGGGTCTCTGATTGCCCTATCCTAGAAGTTTACTAGTGCATTTTAGTCGACATTTCATGCGCTTTAAGATGCCACCCAGTCCAATACGCTATCTGTAATAGGGGCGACGTAAATTGAACAAATGGGATAAAATTACGTTGAATTCTTATATTAACAATAATATGAAATGATCTAATCGGGTCTCTGATTGCCCTATCATACAAGCTTAATAGTGCATTATACTCGTCATTTCATGCGCTTTAAGGTCCCGCTTAGACCAATACGCTATCTGAAATAGGAGCGACGTAAATTGAACAAATGTGATAGAATTTCGCTAAAAACTTAAATTAACCATAATATAAAATGATCTAATCGGGTCTCTGTTTGCCCTACCCTAGAAATTTAATAGTGCATTTTACTCGATATTTCATGCGCTTTAAGATGCTACCTAGCCCAATGCACTGTCTGAAATAGGGGCGACGTAAATTGAACAAATGTGATAGAATTGCGCAGAATTGTTTTATTAACCATAATATAATACGACCTATTCGGGTCTCTGATTGCCCTATCATAGAAGTTTAATAGTGCATTTCACTTGTCATTTCATGCGCTATAATGTGCCGCCTAGCCCAGTACGCTATCTGAAATATGGGCGCCGTAAATTGAACAAATGTGATAATATTACCCTGAATTCTTATATTAACAATAATATAATACGATCAATTCGGGTCTCTGATTGCCCTATCCTAGAAGTTTAATAGTGCATTTTACTCGCCATTTCATGCGCTTTAAAATGCCGCCTATGTCAATACGATATCGCGTGTAGGAGCGACGTGAATTGGACAAATGTGATAGAAGTACGCAGAATTCTTATATTAACAATAATATAAAATGATCTAATCGGGTCTCTGTTTGCCTTATGCGAGAAGTTTAATAGTACATTTTACTCGACATTTCATGCGCTTTATGATTCCGCCTGGCCCAATATGCTATCTGAAATAGGTGCGACGTAAATTGAAAAATGTGATAAAATGGTAACTTCTTATATTAAGAATAATATATAATGATATAATCGGGTCTCCGATTGCCCTATCCTAGAAGTTTAGTAGTGCATTTTACTCGACATATCGTGCCCATTAACATGCCGCTTAGACCAATACGCTATCTGAAATAGGAGCGACGTAAATTGAACAAACGTGATAGAATTACGCTGAATTCTTATATTAACCATAATATAAAATGATCTAATCGTGTCTGTGATTGCCCTATCATAGAAGTTTAATAGTGCATGGCTCGTTTTTCCATGTGCTTTCAGGTGCCTCCTAGCCAAATACGCTATCTGAAATTGGAGCCACGTAATTTGAACAAATGTGATAGAATTACGCAGAATTCTTATATTCGCAATAATATAAAATGATCTAATCACGTCTCTGATTGCCCTATCACAGAAGGTTAGTAGTGCATTTTGCACGTCATTCCGCAGGCTTTAAGATGCCGGCTAGCCCAATACGCTATCTGAAATAGTGGCGACGTAAATTGGACAAATGTGGTAGAATTACGCTGAATTCTTATATTAACCATAATATAATACGATCTATTCGGTTCTCTGATTGCCCTATCATAGAAGATTAATAGTGCATTTTACTCGTCATTTCACGCGCTTTAAGGTGCCGCCTAGCCCAATACGCTATCTGAAATAGGAGCGATATAAATTGAACGAATGTGATAGAATTGCGCAGAATTCTTATATAACCATTATATAAAATGCTCTAATCGGGTCTTTGATTGCCCTATCATCGAAGATTAGTAGTGCATTTTACTCGTCATTCTACGCGCTTTAAGATGCCGCCTAGCCCAACACGCTACCTGAAATAGGGGCGACGTAAATTGAACAGACGTGACAGAATTACGCAGAATTCTTATGTTAACCATAATTTAAGATGATCTAATCGGGTCTCTGATTGCCCTATCACAGAAGTTCAGTAGTGCATTTTACTCGACATTTCATGCGCTTTAAGGTGCCGTCTAGCCCAAACCGCTATCTGAAATTGGAGCTGCGTAAATTGAACAAATGTGATAAAATTACGCAGAATTCTTATATTATCCAAAATATAGAATGATCTAATCGGGACTATGATTGCCCTATCATAGAAGTTTAATAGTACATTTTACTCATCATTCCATGCGCCTTAAGGTGCAGCCTATCCCAATGCGCTATCTGAAATAGGGGCGACGTAAATTGAATAAATGTGATAGAATTACGCAGAATTCTTATATTAACCATAATTTAAAATGACCTTGTCGGGTCTGTGATTGCCTTGTCCGAGAAGTTTAGTAGTGCATTTTACTGGTAATTGCATACGCTTTAAGATGCCGCTTAGCCCAATGCAATATCTGAAATAGGAGCTGCGTAAATTGAATGAATGTGATAGAGTTACGCAGAATTCTTATATTAACCATAATATAAAATGATATAATCGGGTCTCTGTTTGCCCTACCCTAGAAGTTTAATAGTGCATTTTACTCGACATTTCATGCGCTTTAAGATGCCACCTAGCCCAAAACGCTATCTGAAATTGGAGCTACGTAAATTGAACAGACGTGATAGAATTACGCAGAATTCCTATATTAACCATAATATAATACGATCTATTCGGGTCTCTGATTGCCCTATCATAGAAGTTTAATAGTGCATTTTACTCGTCATTTCATGCGCTTTAAGGTGCCGCCTAGCACAATACGCTATCTGAAATAGGAGCGACATAAATTGATCAAATGTGATAAAATTACGTTGGATTCTTATATTAACAATAACACAAAATGATCTAATCGGGTCTCTGATTGCCCTATCATAGAAGTTTAATAGTGCATTTTACTCGCCATTTCATGCGCTTTAAGGCGCCGTCTAGTCCAATCCGCTATCTGAAATTGGAGCAGCGTAGATTGAATAAATGTGATAGAGTTACGCAGAATTCTTATATAAACCATAACATAAAATGATCTCATCGGGTCTCTGATTGCCCTATCAAAGAAGTTTAGTACTGCATTGTACTCGTCACGCTATGCGCTTTAAGGTGCCGCTTAGCCCAATGCGCTATCTGAAATGGGAGCGACGTAAATTGAACAAGTGTGATAGAATTACGCAAAATCCTTATATTAACCATAATTTAAAATGACCTAATCGTATCTCTGATTGTCCTATCCGAGAAGTTTAGCAGTGCATTTTACTCGTCATTTCATGCGCTTTAAGATGCCGCATCGACCAATACGCTATCTGAAATAGGAGCGACGTAAATTGTACAAATGTGATAGAATTACGCAAGAATTCTTATATTAACCATAATTTAAAATGATCTAATCGGGACTCTGATTGCGCTATCATAGAAGTTTAATAGCGCATTTTACTCGTCATTTCATGCGCTTTAAGGCGCCGCCTAGCCCAATACGCTATCTGAAATAGGAGCGACGTAAATTGAACAAATGTGATAAAATTACGCAGAATTCTTATATTAACCATAATATGTTACGATCTACTCGGTTCTCTGATTGCCCTATCATAGAAGTTTAATAGTGCATTTTACTCGTCATTTCATGCGCTTTAAGGTGCCGTCTAGCCCAATACGCTATCTGAAATAGGAGCGATATAAATTGAACAAATGTGATAAAATTACGTTAAATACTTATATTAACAATAATACAAAATGATCGAATCGGGTTTCTGATTGCCCTATCATAGAAGTTTAACAGTGCATTTTACTCGACATTTCAAGCGCTTTAAGATGCCACCTAGCCCAATAAGCTATCTGAAATAGGGGCGACGTAAATTGAACAAATGTGATAGAATTACACAGAATTCTTATATTAACCGTAATATAATACGATCAATTCGGGTCTCTGATTGCCCTATCGTAGAAGTTTAATAGTGCATTTTACTCGACATTCCATGCGCTTTAAGATGCCACCTAGTCCAAAACGCTATCTGAAATTGGAGCTACGTAAATTGAACAGACGTGATAGAATTACGCAGAATTCATATATTAACCATAATATAATACGATGTATTCGGGTCTCTGATTGCCCTATCATAGAAGTTTAAAAGTGCATTTTACTCGTCATTTCATGCGCTTTAAGATGCCGAATCGCCCAATACGCTATCTAAATAGGAGCGACGTAAATTGATCAAATGTGATAGAATTTTGCTGAATTCTTATATTAACCATAATATAATATGGTCTATTCGGGTCTCTGGTTGCCCTATCATAGAAGTTTAATAGTGCATTTCACTCGTCATTTCATGCGCTTTAAGGTGCCTCCTAGCCCAGTACGCTATCTGAAATAGGGGCGACGTAAATTGAATAAATGTGATAGAATTACGCAGAATTCTTATATTAACCATAATTTAAAATGACCTTGTCGGGTCTGTGATTGCCTTATCCGAGAAGTTTAGTAGTGCATTTTACTGGTAATTGCATACGCTTTAAGATGCCGCTTAGCCCAATGCAATATCTGAAATAGGAGCTGCGTAAATTGAATGAATGTGATAGAGTTACGCCCGGATTCTTATATTAACCATAATATAAAATGATATAATCGGGTCTCTGTTTGTCCTACCCTAGAAGCTTAATAGTGCATTTTACTCGACATTTCATGCGCTTTAAGATGCCACCTAGCCCAAAACGCTATCTGAAATTGGAGCCACGTAAATTGAACAGACGTGATAGAATTACGCAGAATTCCTATATTAACCATAATATAATACGATCATTTCGGGTCTCTGATTGCCCTATCATAGAAGTTTAATAGTGCATTTTACTCGTCATTTCATGCGCTTTAAGGTGCCGCCTAGCACAATACGCTACCTGAAATAGGAGCGACATAAATTGAACAAGTGTGATAGAATTACGCAGAATCCTTATATTAACCATAATTTAAAATGACCTACTCGTATCTCTGATTGCCCTATCCGAGAAGTTTAGCAGTGCATTTTACTCGTCATTTCATGCGCTTTAAGATGCCGCATCGACCAATACGCTATCTGAAATAGGAGCGACGTAAATTGAACAAATGTGATAGAAATACGCAAGAATTCTTATATTAACCATAATTTAAAATGATCTAATCGGGACTCTGATTGCGCTATCATAGAAGTTTAATAGCGCATTTCACTCGTCATCTCATGCGCTTTAAGGCGCCGCCTAGCCCAATACGCTATCTGAAATAGGAGCGACGTAAATTGAACAAATGTGATAAAATTACGCAGAATTCTTATATTAACCATAATATAAAATGATCTAATCGGGTCTCTGTTTGCCCTACCATAGAAGTTTAATAGTGCATTTGACTCGACATTTCATGTGCTTTAAGATGCCAACAAGCCCAATACGCTATCTATAAATCGGGGCGACGTAAATTGAACAAATGTGACAGAATTACGCAGAATTCTTATCTTAAACATAATATTATACGATCTATCCGGTTCTCTGATTGCCCTATCATAGAAGTTTAATAGTGCATGTTACTCGTCATTTCATGCGCTTTAAGGAGCCGCCTAGCCCAATACGCTATCTGAAATAGGAGCGACATAAATTGAACAATTGTGATAGAATTACGCAGAATTCTTATATCAACCATAATATAAAATGATCTAATCGGGTCTCCGTTTGCCCTACCCTAGAAGTTTAACAGTGCATTTGACTCGACATTTCATGCGCTTTAAGGTGCCGCCTAGCCCAATACGCTATCAGAAATAGGAGCAACGTAAATTGAACAAATGTGATAAAATTACGCTGAATTCTTATATTAA
Organism: Macropis europaea; assembly: GCA_916610135.2. Classification (NCBI taxonomy): domain Eukaryota; kingdom Metazoa; phylum Arthropoda; class Insecta; order Hymenoptera; family Melittidae; genus Macropis; species Macropis europaea. Next base: position 8,325 of record CAKAJE020001911.1, read on the forward strand.
CCATAATATAAAATGATCTAATCGGGTCTCTGTTTGCCCTACCCTAGAAGTTTAATAGTGCATTTGACTCGACATTTCATGCGCTTTAAGATGCCACCTAGTCCAAAACACTATCTGAAATTGGAGCTACGTAAATTGAACATACGTGATAGAATTACGCAGCATTCATATATTAACCATAATATAATACGATGTATTCGGGTCTCTGATTGCCCTATCATAGAAGTTTAATAGTGCATTACACTCGCCATTTCATGCGCTTTAAGGTGCCGCCTAGCCCAGTACGCTATCTGAAATAGGGGCGACGTAAATTGAACAAATGTGATAAAATTACGCTGAATTCTTGTATTAACCATAATATAATACGATCTATTCGGGTCTCTGATTGCCCTATCATAGAGGTTTAACAGTGGATTTTACTCGTTACATCATGCGCTTTAAGGTGCCGCCTAGCCCAATACGCTATCTGAAATAGGAGCGACATAAATTGAACAAATGTGATAAAATTACGTTGAATTCTTATATTAACAATAATACAAAATGATCTAATCGGGTCTCTGATTGCACTATCATAGAAGTTTACTACTGCATTTTACTCGACATTTCATGCGCTTTAAGGTATCGCCTAGTCCAATACGCTATCTGAAATAGGAGCGACACAAATTGAACAAATGTGATAGAAGCACGCAGAATTCTTATATTAAATATAATATAATACGATCTATCCGGGTCTCTGATTGCCCTATCATAGAAGTTTAATAGTGCATTTTACTCGACATTTCATGCGCTTTAAGGCGCCGTCTAGTCCAATCCGCTATCTGAAATTGGAGCAGCGTAAATTGAATAAATGTGATAGAGTTACGCAGAATTCTTATATAAACCATAATATAAAATGATCTCATCTGGTCTCTGATTGCCCTATCAAAGAAGTTTAGTACTGCATTTTACTCGTCACGCCATGCGCTTTAAGGTGCCGCTTAGCCCAATGCGCTATCTGAAATGGGAGCGACGTAAATTGAACAAGTGTGATAGAATTACGCAGAATCCTTATATTAACCATAATTTAAAATGACCTACTCGTATCTCTGATTGCCCTATCCGAGAAGTTTAGCAGTGCATTTTACTCGTCATTTCATGCGCTTTAAGATGCCGCATCGACCAATACGCTATCTGAAATAGGAGCGACGTAAATTGAACAAATGTGATAGAAATACGCAAGAATTCTTATATTAACCATAATTTAAAATGATCTAATCGGGACTCTGATTGCGCTATCATAGAAGTTTAATAGCGCATTTCACTCGTCATCTCATGCGCTTTAAGGCGCCGCCTAGCCCAATACGCTATCTGAAATAGGAGCGACGTAAATTGAACAAATGTGATAAAATTACGCAGAATTCTTATATTAACCATAATATAAAATGATCTAATCGGGTCTCTGTTTGCCCTACCATAGAAGTTTAATAGTGCATTTGACTCGACATTTCATGTGCTTTAAGATGCCAACAAGCCCAATACGCTATCTATAAATAGGGGCGACGTAAATTGAACAAATGTGACAGAATTACGCAGAATTCTTATCTTAAACATAATATTATACGATCTATCCGGTTCTCTGATTGCCCTATCATAGAAGTTTAATAGTGCATGTTACTCGTCATTTCATGCGCTTTAAGGAGCCGCCTAGCCCAATACGCTATCTGAAATAGGAGCGACATAAATTGAACAATTGTGATAGAATTACGCAGAATTCTTATATCAACCTTAATATAAAATGATCTAATCGGGTCTCCGTTTGCCCTACCCTAGAAGTTTAACAGTGCATTTGACTCGACATTTCATGCGCTTTAAGGTGCCGCCTAGCCCAATACGCTATCAGAAATAGGAGCGACGTAAATTGAACAAATGTGATAAAATTACGCTGAATTCTTATATTAACCATAATATAAAATGATCTAATCGGGTCTCTGTTTGCCCTACCCTAGAAGTTTAATAGTGCATTTGACTCGACATTTCATGCGCTTTAAGATGCCACCTAGTCCAAAACGCTATCTGAAATTGGAGCTACGTAAATTGAACATACGTGATAGAATTACGCAGCATTCATATATTAACCATAATATAATACGATGTATTCGGGTCTCTGATTGCCCTATCATAGAAGTTTAAAAGTTGATTTTACTCGTCATTTCATGCGCTTTAAGATGCCCAATCGCCCAGTACGCTATCTGAAATAGGAACGACGTAAATTGAAGAAATGTGATAGAATTACGCAAGAATTCTTATATTAACCATAATATAATACGATGTATTCGGGTCTCTGATTGCCCTATCATAGAAGTTTAATAGTGCATTTTACTCGTCATTCCACGCGCTTTAAGATGCCGCATAGCCCAATATACTATCTGAAATAGGAGCGACGTAATTTGAACAAGTGTGATAGAATTACGCTGAATTCTTATATTAACCATAATATAAGATGACCTAATCGGGTCTCTGATTGCCCTGTCAGAGGAGTTTAGTGGAGCATTTTAATCGACATTTCATGCGCTTTAAGATGCCACCTAGCCCAATACGCTATCTGAAATAGGGGCGACGTAAATTGAACAAATGTGATAGAATTACGCAGAATTCTTATATAAACCATAATATAATACGATCCATCCGGGTCTCTGATTGCCCTATCATAGAAGTTTGATAGTGCATTTTACTCGTCATTTCATGCGCTTTAAGGTGCCGCCCAGTCCAATACGCTATCTGAAATAGGAGCGACACAAATTGAAGAAATGTGATAGAAGTACGCAGAATTCTTATATTAACCATAATATAAAATGATCTAATCGGGTCTCAGATTGCACTATCATAGAAGGTTAGTAGTGCATTTTACTCGCAATTCCATGTGCTTTTAGATGCCGCCTAACCCAATACGCTATCTGAAATAGGAGCGACGTAAATTGAACAAATGTGATACAATTTCGCTGAATTCTTATATTAACCATAATATAAAATTATCTAATCGGGTCTCTGATTGCCCTATCGTAGAAGGTTAGTAGTGCATTTTACTGGTCATTTCATGCGCTTTAAGGTGCCGCCTAGTCCAATACGCTATCTGAAATAGGAGCGACATAAATTGAACAAATGTGATAGAATTACGCAGAATTCTTATATTAACAATAATATAAAATGATCTAATCGGGTCTCTGATTGCCCTATCATAGAAGTTTAATATTGCGTTTTACTCGTCATTTCGTGCGCTTTAAGATGCCGCCTAGCACAATACGCTATCTGAAATAGGAGCGACATAAATTGAACAAATGTGATAGAATTACGCAGAATTCTTATATTAACCATAATATGTTACGATCTACTCGGTTCTCTGATTGCCCTATCATAGAAGTTTAATAGTGCATTTTACTCGTCATTTCATGCGCTTTAAGGTGCCGTCTAGCCCAATACGCTATCTGAAATAGGAGCGATATAAATTGAACAAATGTGATAAAATTACGTTAAATACTTATATTAACAATAATACAAAATGATCTAATCGGGTCTCTGATTGCCCTATCATAGAAGTTTAACAGTGCATTTTACTCGACATTTCAAGCGCTTTAAGATGCCACCTAGCCCAATAAGCTATCTGAAATAGGGGCGACGTAAATTGAACAAATGTGATAGAATTACACAGAATTCTTATATTAACCATAATATAATACGATCAATTCGGGTCTCTGATTGCCCTATCGTAGAAGTTTAATAGTGCATTTTACTCGACATTTCATGCGCTTTAAGATGCCACCTAGTCCAAAACGCTATCTGAAATTGGAGCTACGTAAATTGAACAGACGTGATAGAATTACGCAGAATTCGTATATTAACCATAATATAATACGATGTATTCGGGTCTCTGATTGCCCTATCATAGAAGTTTAAAAGTGCATTTTACTCGTCATTTCATGCGCTTTAAGATGCCGAATCGCCCAATACGCTATCTAAATAGGAGCGACGTAAATTGAACAAATGTGATAGAATTTTGCTGAATTCTTATATTAACCATAATATAATATGATCTATTCGGGTCTCTGATTGCCCTATCATAGAAGTTTAATAGTGCATTTCACTCCTCATTTCATGCGCTTTAAGGTGCCGCCTAGCCCAGTACGCTATCTCAAATAGGGGCGACGTAAATTGAATAAATGTGATAGAGTTACGCAGAATTCTTATATTAACCATAATATAAAATGATATAATCGGGTCTCTGTTTGCCGTACCCTAGAAGTTTAATAGTGCATTTTACTCGACATTTCATGCGCTTTAAGGTGCCACCTAGTCCAAAACGCTATCTGAAATGGGAGCGACGTGAATTGAACAAGTGTGATAGAATTATGCAGAATTCTTATATTAACCATAATTTAAAATGACCTAATCGTATCTCTGATTGCCCTATCCGAGAAGTTTAGTAGTGCAGTTTACTCGTCATTTCATGCGCTTTAAGATGCCGAATCGACCAATACGCTATCTGAAATAGGAGCGACGTAAATTGAACAAATGTGATAGAATTACGCAAGAATTCTTATATTAACCATAATTTAAAATGATCTAATCGGGACTCTGATTGCGCTATCATAGAAGTTTAATAGCGCATTTTACTCGTCATTTCATGCGCTTTAAGGCGCCGCCTAGCCCAATACGCTATCTGAACTAGGAGCGACGTAAATTGAACAAATGTGATAAAATTATGCAGAATTCTTATATTAACCATAATATAAAATGATCTAATCGGGTCTCTGTTTGCTCTACCCTAGAAGTTTAATAGTGCATTTGACTCGACGTTTCATGCGCCTTAAGATGCCAACAAGCCCAATACGCTATATCTAAATAGGAGCGACGTAAATTGAACAAATGTGACAGAATTACGCAGAATTCTTATCTTAAACATAATATTTTACGATCTATCCGGTTCTCTGATTGCCCTATCATAGAAGTTTAATAGTGCATGTTACTCGTCATTTCATGCGCTTTAAGGAGCCGCCTAGCCCAATACGCTATCTGAAATAGGAGCGACATAAATTGAACAAATGTGATAGAATTACGCAGAATTCTTATATTAACCATAATATAATACGATCTATTCTGGTTTCTGATTGCCCTATCATAGAAGTTTAATAGTGCATTTTAGTCGTCATTTCATGCTCTTTAAGGTGCCGCCTAGCCCAATACGCTGGCTGAAATAGGAGCGACGTAAATTGAACAAATGTGATAGAATTTTGCTGAATTCTTATATTAACCATAATATAATACGATGTATTCGGGTCTCTGATTGCCCTATCATAGAAGTATAAAAGTGCATTTTACTCGTCGTTTCATGCGCTTTAAGATGCCGAATCGCCCAATACGCTATCTGAAATAGGAACGACGTAAATTGAACAAATGTGATAGAAGCACGCACAATTCTTATATTAAACATAATATAATACGATCTATCCGGGTCTCTGATTGCCCTATCATAGAAGTTTAATAGTGCATTTTACTCGACATTTCATGCGCTTTAAGATGCCACCCAGCCCAATACGCTATCTGAAATAGGGGCGACACAAATTGAACAAATGTGATAGAAGCACGCACAATTCTTATATTAAACATAATATAATACGATCTATCCGGGTCTCTGATTGCCCTATCATAGAAGTTTAATAGTGCATTTTACTCGACATTTCATGCGCTTTAAGATGCCACCCAGCCCAATACGCTATCTGAAATAGGGGCGACGTAAATTGAACAAATGTGATAGAATTACGCAGAATTCTTACATTAATCATAATATAATACGCTCCATCCGCGTCTCTGATTGCCCTATCGTAGAAGGTTAGGAGTGCATTTTACTCGTCATTCCACGCGCTTTAAAATGCCGCATAGCCCAATATACTATCTGAAATAGGAGCGACGTAAATTGAACAAATGTGATAGAATTTTGCTGAATTCTTATATTAACCATAATATAATACGATGTATTCGGGTCTCTGATTGCCATATCATAGAAGTTTCATAGTGCATTTTACTCGTCCTTTCATGTGCTTTAAGGTGCCGCCTAGCCCAATACGCTATCTGAAATAGGAGAGACGTAAATTGAACAAATGTGATAGAATTTTGCTGAATTCTTATATTGACCGTAATATAATATGATCTATTCGGGTCTCTGATTGCCCTATCATAGAAGTTTAATAGTGCATTTCACTCGTCATTTCATGCGCTTTAAGGTGCCGCCAAGCCCAGTACGCTATCTGAAATAGGGGCGACGTAAATTGAACAAATGTGATAAAATTACGCTGAATTCTTATATTAACCATAATATAATACGATCTATTCGGGTCTCTGATTGCCCTATCATAGAAGTTTAATAGTGGATTTTACTCGTCACATCATGCGCTTTAAGGTGCCGCCTAGCCCAATACGCTATCTGAAATAGGAGCGACATAAATTGAACAAATGTGATAGTATTACACAGAATTCTTATATTAACCATAATTTAAGATGATCTAATCGGGTCTCTGATTGCCCTGTCACAGAAGTTCAGCAGTGCATTTTACTCGTCATTTCATGCGCTTTAAGGCGCCGTCTAGCCCAATCCGCTATCTGAAATTGGAGCAGCGTAAATTGAATAAATGTGATAGAGTTACGTAGAATTCTTATATAAACCATAATATAAAATGTTCTTATCGGGTCTCTGATTGCCCTATCAAAGAAGTTTAGTACTGCATTTTACTCGTCATGCCATGCGCTTTAAGGTGCCGCTTAGCCCAATGCGCTATCTGAAATGGGAGCGACGAAAATTGAACAAATGTGATAGAATTACGCAGAATTCTTATATTAACCATAATTTAAAATGACCTAATCCTATCTCTGATTGCCGTATCCGAGAAGTTTAGTAGTGCATTTTACTCGTCATTTCATGCGCTTTAAGATGCCGAATCGCCCAATACGCTATATGAAATAGGAGCGACGTAAATTGAACAAATGTGATAGAATTACGCAAGAATTCTTATATTAACCATAATTTAAAATGATCTAATCGGGACTCTGATTGCGCTATCATAGAAGTTTAATAGTGCATTTTACTCGTCATTTCATGCGCTTTAAGGTGCCGCCTAGACCAATACGCTATCTGAAATAGGAGCGACGTAAATTGAACAAATGTGATAAAATTACGCTCAATTCTTATTTTAACCATAATATAATACGATCTATCCGGTTCTCTGATTGCCCTATCATAGAAGTTTAATAGTGCATTTTACTCGTCATTTCATGCGCTTTAAGGAGCCGCCTAGCCCAATACGCTATCTGAAATAGGAGCGACATAAATTGAACAAATGTGATAGAATTACACAGAATTCTTATATTAACCATAATATAATACGATCAATTCGGGTCTCTGATTGCCCTATCGTAGAAGTTTAATAGTGTATTTTACTCGACATTTCATGCGCTTTAAGATGCCACCTAGTCCAAAACGCTATCTGAAATTGGAGCTACGTAAATTGAACAGACGTGATAGAATTACGCAGAATTCTTATATTAACCATAATATAATACGATCTATTCTGGTTTCTGATTGCCCTATCATAGAAGTTTAATAGTGCATTTTAGTCATCATTTCATGCGCTTTAAGGTGCCGCCTAGCCCAATACGCTATCTGAAATAAGTGCGAAGTAAATTGAACAAATGTGATAGAAATTTGCTGAATTCTTATATTAACCATAATATAATACGATCTATTCGGGTCTCTGATTGCCCTATCATAGAAGTTTAATAGTGGATTTTGCTCGTCACATCATGCGCTTTAAGGTACCGCCTAGCCCAATACGCTATCTGAAATAGGAGCGACATAAATTGAACAAATGTGATAAAATTACGTTGAATTCTTATATTAACAATAATACAAAATGATCTAATCGGGTCTCTGATTGCACTGTCATAGAAGTTTACTAGTGCATTTTACTCGACATTTCATGCGCTTTAAGATGCCGCCTAGCCCAATACGCTAGCTGAAATTGGAGCAGCGTAAATTGAATAAATGTGATGGTGTTACGTAGAATTCTTGTATAAAACATAATATAAAATGATCTCATCGGGTCTCTGATTGCCCTATCAAAGAAGTTTAGTACTGCATTTTACTCGTCATGCCATGCGCTTTATGGTGCCGCTTAGCCCAATGCGCTATCTGAAATGGGAGCGACGTAAATTGAACAAATGTGATAGAATTTCGCTGAATTCTTATATTAACCATCGTATAAGATGACCTAATCGGGTCTCTGGTTGCCCTATCCGAGAAGTTTAGTAGTGCATTTTACTCGACATTTCATGCGCTTTAAGGTGCCGCCTAGCCCAATACGCTATCTGAAATAGGGGCGACGTAAACTGAACAAATGTGATAGAATTATGCAGAATTCTTATATTAACCATAATATAAAACGATCTAATAGGGTCTCTGATTGCCCTGTCATAGAAGTTTAATAGTGCATTTTACTCGTCAGTCCATGCGCTTTAAGATGTCACCTATCCCAATACGCTATCTGAAATAGGAGCGACGTAAATTGAACAAATTTGATAGAATTACGCTGCATCCTTATATTAATCAAAACATAAGATGACCTTATAGGGTCTCTGATTGCCCTATCCCAGAAGTTTAATAGTGCATTGTACTCGACATTTCATGCGCTTTAAGGTGCCGCTTAGCCCAATACGCTATCTGAAATAGGAGCGACGTAAATTGAACAAATGTGATAGAATTTCGCTGAATTCTTATATTAACCATAACATAAAATGATCTAATCGGGTCTCTGATTGCCCTTACATAGAAGTTTAATAGTGCATTTCACTCGACATTTCATGCGCTTTAAGATGCCACCTAGCCCAATACGCTATCTGGAATAGGGGCGGCGTAAATTGAACAAATGTGATAAAATTACGTTGAATTCTTATATTAACCATAATATAATACGATCTATTCGGGTCTCTGATTGCCCTATCATAGAAGTTTAATAGTACATTTTACTCGTCATTTCATGCGCTTTAAGGTGCCGCCAAGCCCAATACGCTATCTGAAATAGGAGCGACGTAAATTGAACAAACGTGATAGAATTACGCTAAATTCTTATATTAATCATAACATAAGATGATCTAATCGGGCCTCTGATTGCCCCATCCTAGAAGGTTAGTAGTGCATTTTACTCGCCATTCCGCGCGCTTTAAGATGCCGTATCGCCCAATACGCTATCTGAAATAGGAGCGACGTCAATTGAACAAATGTGATAGAATTACGCAGAATTCTTATATTAATCATAATATAAGATGCCCTAATCGGGCGTCTGATTGCCATATCCGAGAAGTTTAGTAGTGCATTTTACTCGACATTTCATGCGCTTTAAGATGCCGCTTAGCCCAATATGCTATCTGAAGTAGGAACCACGTAAATTGAACAAATGTGATAGAATTATGCAGAATTCTTATATTAACAATAATATAAAATGATCTAATCGGGTCTCTGATTGCCCTATCATAGAAGTTTAATAGTTCATTTTACTCGTCATTTCATGCTCATTAAGGCGCCGCCTAGCCCAATACGCTATCTGAAACAGGAGCGACGTAATTTGAACAAATGTGATAGAATTACACTGAATTCTTATATTAATCATAATATAAGATGATCTAATCGGGTCTCTGATTGCCTATCCTAGAAGTTTAGTAGTGCATTTTACTCGACATTTCATGCGCTTTAAGATGCCGCTTAGCCCAATATGCTATCTGAAGTAGGAACCACGTAAATTGAACAAATGTGATAGAATTATGCAGAATTCTTATATTAACAATAATATAAAATGATCTAATCGGGTCTCTGATTGCCCTATCATAGAAGTTTAATAGTGCATTTTACTCAACATTTCATGCGCTTTAAGATGCCACGTAGCCCAATACGCTATCTGAAATAGGGGCGACGTAAATTGAGCAAATGTGATAAAATTTCGCTGAATTCTTGTATTAACCATAGTATAAGATGACCTTATCGGCTCTCTGATTGCCCTATCCGAGAAGTTTAGTAGTGCATTTTACTCCACATTTCATGCGCTTTAAGATGCCGCATAGTCCAATGCGCTACCTGAAATTGGAGCTACGTAAATTGAACAAACATGATAGAAGTAGGCAGAATTCTTATATTAACCATAATATTGTTACGAACACCGTGAAGCCAACCGTGATCGACCCGAAGGGAGCGTTCGATCTGTCGTTAAGGGACGATCGCCGTTATTGATGAAACAGATCAATGGGAGAGTCTGATTGACAGTCAAGGAGACATGACGCGATATTATAGACTCTGCCATTCCTTGTTTATATCCTCGTAATAAAGTTATAAGTGTGAACATGTCATGCGATGATAATCCCCGGCGCAGCATTGGTGTCAGAAGTGGGATCATAAGAACGCGATCCGCTGCAGGGGGAGAGCTGTTGTTGCAGGACATGTTCGAGAGCCTACAGAGGACCATCGTCGGGCAGATGGAGGAGCACCGCAAGCTAGACGAAATCCGCTGGGAAAAGGAGCATGATTTGTGGCGCCAACGGGAGGCCGCAGAGACAGTGACTCGAGAGACCCGGGATGCGGCTTGGGAGGCTCGTCTGTCCGCGATGGAGCGGAATTTACAGGTGTTTTCGTTAGGCTCTGCTAATTCTGCTGGTACCTCCGGTTACGGGGCGGGAGAGGGACCGGGCGCGGCCAGTCATGTAAATAGTGTTCATGTTCCTGTAAATAATGCCCCCGTGGCAGTCCCTGGTCCCTCCTCCATACCTTCCGTTGTTCCGTTTCCGGGACCGTGTGTGCCCGCGGAATGTGATCGGGGAGGACGTTGTATCCTAAGCTTGGGTTACGCGGTTAAGCCGTCGGCCTATGATGGCAGAACATCTTGGGAGGAGTATTTGCTTCAATTTGAAGCGATCGCGCGAGCGAACGGCTGGGACGAGGCGAGGAAAGCTATGGCTTTGATCGCTTCGTTGGAAGGACCGGCTCGAAGCGTGCTAACAACCCTTTCCACTGCTCGTCACAACAGTTTTATCGAATTAGTTGCGGCGTTGGAATTTCGTTTCGGTGCACGTAACCTTTCCAACTTAAACTACGTTCTGTTTCAAAATTATCGGCAGCGCAAAGGGGAGTCCATTTCCTCTGTTGCAACAGAGATAGAAAGACTGGCGCAGACAGCTTTCGCGGACTGTCCGGTGGAAACGCGGGATAAATTAGCTGCCTACCAGTTTGTCTCCGCATTGGCCGACGAAGGGGTGAAAAGAACCCTGCGTCTCGGCGGTTTCACCTCCTTGAGGGCTGCAGTTACTAGGGCCTTGGAGGTGGAAGCCGTGGAGGCGATGTCGTTAGGGTTCGTCCCGAGACAATTTCGAGGGAGAGACGTTAACTGCACTAAATTTGTCGAGGTGAACCCGGAGAGGAAGAGGAAATTCGACTTCGCCGAGGATATGCCGGAGAAAAAGAGGAGAACTGAATCTACGTGTTGGCTGTGCGGGAAACCCGGGCATTTACAGAAGGATTGCAGACGTCGGCGACCACAGAAATTTCCGTCCAAATCGGGAAACGGGAAGAAGACGGCGTAGCGGGGGAGCGCCGGGCTTTGAACCTGTGTCCCCCGATCCTCAGGACCGTGGCGACAGGAAGGACATCGCGGGATCAAGCATCCGTGTTTGGAGAAGTTGAAGACAACGAGTGCAAAATCATCTTGGACACGGGCTCATCTATTAATTTATTGAAGAGGGAATTGTGTCCGGTGGAGAACCTTCCCGCAGCGGACCTGGTGATTCGCTCCAGTGCCGGAGAAAGAATGGAAGTCTTCGGTCAGAAGAATTTAGAGGTGCGCATCAAGGGGCTTGCGAGCACGGAGAAATTCTATATTGTACGCATGATTGAAGACTGCATACTTGGAACGGAGTTCTTAAGGAAGCATGGTTGCAAACTAGATTTATCTCGGAATGTGTTGTGTCTTCCGGGGCTGCGGGAAATTCGCCTAGGTGAAGAAGAGAAGAAGAAGAAAAAGAAAGAAGAGAGCAAGAAAGAAGAGAGCAAGAAAGAAGAGAGCAAGAAAGAAGAGAACAAGAAAGAAGGAGGCGAGAAAGGAGAGGAAAGAGTACCACAGCATTTAAAGGAATTATTTGGACGGTGTTCCTTGAACTTGAATGATGAACGGAAGAAGCATTTCGCTAAGCTGCTCTATGAGTACCAGGATGTCTTTGCCAGGAATTCTGATGAAGTTGGAAATTGCGAATTGGTCCCGCATAAGATCAACACTGGCGATCATGTTCCCATTAAGCAGGCGCCGCGAAGATTGCCTTTGCACCGCCGAGGCGAAGTGGAAGAGCTACTTCAGAAGATGGAGGCTCAAGGTGTCATAGAAAAGTCGCAGAGCCCTTGGTCGTCTCCGATTGTCCTGGTGAAAAAGAAGGACGGTTCTACAAGATTCTGTGTCGATTACCGGCGTTTGAATAGTGTCACGAAGAAGGACTCGTATCCTTTACCTCGTATTGAGGATACACTGGACGCTGTTGCTGGTTCTTCCTGGTTTTCCACTGTAGATTTGCAGAGTGGATATTGGCAAATTTCCATGGAAGCGAAGGATAGGGAAAAGACCGCCTTTCGCGTGGGCACGGGGTTGTGGCAGTTTAAAGTCATGCCTTTCGGTTTGTGTAATGCCCCTGCGACTTTTGAGCGCCTTATGGAGACGGTGTTAGGCGGGCTAAACTGGAAAGTTTGTCTGGTTTACCTTGACGACGTGATCATCTATGGAAAAGACTTCAAAGAAGAACTTGACCGTCTTCGTCTTGTCTTTTCTCGTCTCCGCCAAGCGAAGCTGTTGATGAGCCACAAGAAATGTACGTTTTTTTGCCGAGAGGTACGATATCTGGGCCATGTCGTTACGGAACATGGAGTAAAGACTGACCCAGAGAAGATTAAGGCGGTTGCTGATTGGCCGGTTCCAAAGAACGTTACAGAATTGAGGAGTTTCTTGGGACTGTGCACTTATTACCGCAAATTTGTTAAAGGTTTCTCTAACGCGGCTAAATCTCTGCATCGTCTCACGGAGGAGACACAAAGATTTATTTGGTCCGATGAGTGCCAGTCTGCCTTCGAGGAGCTGAAGAGACGGCTGATGGAAGCCCCAGTATTAGCGTATCCAGAATCGGATGCAGATTTCATTTTGGACACGGACGCTTCCAGTTTCGCAGTGGGAGCGGTTCTCTCACAGGTGCAGGAAGGTCAAGAGAAAGTCGTCGCTTATTTCTCTAAGCTTTTAGGAAAGGCTGAAAAGAATTATTGTGTTACCCGGAAGGAGTTGTTAGCAATAGTAAAATCCATAGAGCATTTCCATCATTATCTCTATGGGAGGAGATTCCTTCTGAGGACAGATCTCGCAGCGTTAAGGTGGTTACTGACTTTCAAAAATCCGGAAGGACAGGTAGCTCGCTGGATAGAGCGGTTGCAACAGTACGATTTTGAAATCCACCATCGTGAGGGCAGAGCACATGGTAATGCCGATGGACTTTCAAGAAGACCGTGTGCCGAGGAAGACTGCAAGCGCTGCAACCACCTTGACGAGAAAGAAGAAAGAATTCTCAGGACGTTCTGTGAAGTCACATCGACCACAGAGTGGAAAAAGGGTCAGATGGAAGATGAAGAAATCGGCTTCATTCTCGAGAAGAAACGGAAGCAAGAGAAACCTCTTCATCAAGATGTTGCGCGGTTTTCTCCACGTCTGAAATATTACTGGTCGATTTGGGACTCACTAGAAGTGAGGGATGGACTATTGTTCCGTAGGTGGGAATCTACCAATGGAGTAACGACTTCGTGGTTGTTGGTGGTGCCACGAGTGAAGATACCGGAGGTGTTGAGCCAGTTCCACGATTCTCCTACGGCGGGGCAGTTTGGCGTAAAGAAGACTTTGGCCAAGGTACGTCAGCAATTCTACTGGGCGACCTGTCGGCAGGATGTAGAAGAATGGTGTCGGCGATGTGACACGTGTGCGGCGAAGAAGGGACCGCGAAAAAGAGGAGCGGGGAACCTGAAGGTGTATAACGTCGGAGCACCGTTTGAGAGAGTCGCGCTCGACGTTGCGGGTCCGCTCCCGAGGTCTCGGGCCGGAAATAGATACATGCTGGTTGTTGCGGATTATTTCACGAAGTGGCCTGAAGTAATCGCGATGCCAAACCAGCAGACGGTCACGATCGCTAGGGCACTTCTAGAACACGTTGTATGTCGGCATGGAGTGCCGTTGGAAATTCACTCGGATCAAGGAAGAAGTTTTGAGTCCGCGGTGTTCCAGGAGTTGATGAAACTGCTGGGAATAAGGAAGACGAGAACTACTCCTTTGCATCCACAGTCTGACGGTTTGGTGGAACGTCTCAATAGAACGTTACTTCAATATCTTGCGATTTTCGTTTCGGAGCATCAACGGGATTGGGATGAGTGGATCCCTCTTTTCCTTTTGGCCTACCGATCTTCCTGTCACGAGGCTACGCAAATGACACCTTCAATGATTCTGTATGGTCAGGAGATTCGGCTGCCCATGCAATTGTGGAGTGGGCTGCCTCCTGAGATGAAGGTAGAAGACGCCGAACAAGAGTACATAGTTTGGATCAAAGAGAGGATGAAGAAGATCCACGAATTCGTTCGGCGACGTCTTCAAATCAGTAGCTCGAAGATGAAGTCCTGGTATGACAGTCATGTACAAGCGATTGACTTCACATCAGGGGACCAGGTTTGGTTGTTTCAGCCTAGAAGGGTAAAAGGGAAATGCCCTAAGTTGCAGGCTGATTGGGAAGGTCCATATAAAGTGCTGGATAGGCTTAATGAAGTTATTTATAGAATCCAGCGTTCGCCAAAGAGTAAGTGCAAAGTGGTGCACGTGAAGCGTTTGGCCAGATACGAAGGTCGTGCCACTATGTTTAATGAGAAGAATCAGTAGAGGAGGAGGATGTCCCATGCTCTTCGCCCAAGAAGAGGACGTTTCATCGAAGAAGACGAGGGCAGGTTCCGCCCGTGAAGACTTCAAGAAAGAAGTGCGCAAAACTCAAGAGTCAAGAGGAAGGGCGAGAAGTAACCGGGATATCTTCGATATATCGAACGAGCATAGTACCGGCGTCTTGCTCAGGGTATTTACGTGGCTTTCCCCTGGGACGGAGGACGAATGTCAAGTCGTTTACTGTCTGAAGAAGGCCACAGAGGTTTACATTTAAATCCTTTCGATTTACCTCCTTTTTTCAGACAAAGGTACATATCGCTGAGGTTAGCGGCCAAGATGACATCTCATTGAACTGAGGTTAGCCAGAATCTGAAGGCAGGCGCTAGCGGCTCAAGTGAAGTTGGTCGTCAGTAACTGAAGTTTGACGCGGTCGGGACGCCCGCCTTTAAAGGAAGGAGGGCAGTGTTACGAACACCGTGAAGCCAACCGTGATCGACCCGAAGGGAGCGTTCGATCTGTCGTTAAGGGACGATCGCCGTTATTGATGAAACAGATCAATGGGAGAGTCTGATTGACAGTCAAGGAGACAAGACGCGATATTATAGACTGTGCCATTCCTTGTTTATATCCTCATAATAAAGTTATAAGTGTGAACATGTCGTGCGATGATAATCCCCGGCGCAGCAATATAATACGATCTATTCGGGTCTCTGATTGCCCTATCATAGAAGCTTAATAGTGCATTTTACTCGTCATTTCATGCGCTTTAAGGTGCCGCTTAGCCCAATACGCTATCTGAAATAGGAGCGACGTAAATTGAACAATTGTGATAAAATTTCGCTGACTTCTTATATTAACCATAATATAAGATGACCTAATCGGGGTCTCTGATTGTCCTATCCGAGAAGTTTAGTAGTGCATTTTACACGCCATTCCACGCGCTTTGAGATGCCGCTTAGCCCAATACGCTATCTGAAACAGGAGCGACGTAAATTGAAGAAATGTGATAGAATTTCGCTGTATTCTTATATTAACCATAATATAAAATGATCTAATCGGGTCTTTGTTTGCCCTACCCTAGAAGTTTAATAGTGCATTATATTCGCCATTCCACGCGCTTTAAGATGCCGATTAGCCCAGTAAGCTATCTGAAATAGTAGCGACGTAAGTTGAACAATTGTGATAGAATTACGGTGAATTCTTATATTAACCGTAATATAAAATGATCTAATCGGGACTCTGTTTGCCTTACTCTAGAAGATTAATAGTGCATTTTACTCGCCATTTCATGCGCTTTGAGATGCCGCTTAGCCCAATAGGCTATCTGAAATATGAGCGACGTAAATTGAACAAATGTGATAGAATTTTGCAGAATTCTTATATTAACCGTAATATCAAATGATATAATCGGGTCTCCGTTTGCGCTACCCTAGAAGTTTAATAGTGCATTTTACTCGCCATTTAATGCAATTTCAGATGCCGCTTAGCCCAATACGCTATCTGAAATAGGAGCGACGTAAATTGAACAAATGTGATAGAATTTCGCTGAATTCCTAAATTAACCATAATATAAAATGATCTAATCGTGTCTCTGTTTGCCCTATCGTAGAAGTTTAATAGTGCATTTTACTCGCCATTCCACGCGCTTTAAATTGCCGCCTAGCCCAGGACGCTATCTGAAATAGGAGCGACGTAAATTGAACAAATGTGATAGAATTACGCGGAATTCTTATATTAACCGTAATATAAAATGATCTAATCGGGTCTCTGTTTGCCTTACCCTAGAAGCTTCATAGTGCATTTTACTCGTCATTTCATGGGCTTTAAGATGCCGAATCGCCCAATACGCTATATGAAATAGGAGCGACGTAAATTGAACAAATGTGATAGAATTACGCAAGAATTCTTATATTAACCATAATTTAAAATGATCTAATCGGGACTCTGATTGCGCTATCATAGAAGTTTAATAGTGCATTTTCCTCGTCATTTCATGCGCTTTAAGGTGCCGCCTAGCCCAATACGCTATCTGAAATAGGAGCGACATAAATTGAACAGATGTGATAGAATTACGCAGAATTCTTATATTAACCATAATATAAAATGATCTAATCGGGTGTCTGTTTGCCCTACCCTAGAAGTTTAATAGTGCATTTTACTCGACATTTCATGCGCTTTAAGATGCCACCTAGTCCAAAACGCTATCTGAAATTGGAGCTACGTAAATTGAACAGACGTGATAGAATTACGCAGAATTCTTCTATTAACCATAATATAATACGATCTATTCTGGTTTCTGATTGCCCTATCATAGAAGTTTAATAGTGCATTTTAGTCATCATTTCATGCGCTTTAAGGTGCCGCCTAGCCCAATACGCTATCTGAAATAAGTGCGAAGTAAATTGAACAAATGTGATAGAAATTTGCTGAATTCTTATATTAACCATAATATAATACGATGTATTCGGGTCTCTGATTGCCCTATCATAGAAGTTTAATAGTGCATTTTACTCGTCCTTTCATGTGCTTTAAGGTGCCGCCTAGCCCAATACGCTATCTGAAATAGGAGCGACGTAAATTGAACAAATGTGATAGAATTTTGCTGAATTCTTATATTGACCATAATATAATATGATCTATTCGGGTCTCTGATTGCCCTATCATGGAAGTTTAATAGTGCATTTCACTCGTCATTTCATGCGCTTTAAGGTGCCGCCTAGCCCAGTATGCTATCTGAAATAGGGGCGACGTAAATTGAACAAATGTGATAAAATTACGCTGAATTCTTATATTAACCATAATATAATACGATCTATTCGGGTCTCTGATTGCCCTATCATAGAAGTTTAATAGTGGATTTTACTCGTCACATCATGCGCTTTAAGGTACCGCCTAGCCCAATACGCTATCTGAAATAGGAGCGACATAAATTGAACAAATGTGATAAAATTACGTTGAATTCTTATATTAACAATAATACAAAATGATCTAATCGGGTCTCTGATTGCACTGTCATAGAAGTTTACTAGTGCATTTTACTCGACATTTCATGCGCTTTAAGATGCCGCCTAGCCCAATACGCTAGCTGAAATTGGAGCAGCGTAAATTGAATAAATGTGACAGAGTTACGTAGAATTCTTGTATAAAACATAATATAAAATGATCTCATCGGGTCTCTGATTGCCCTATCAAAGAAGTTTAGTACTGCATTTTACTCGTCATGCCATGCGCTTTATGGTGCCGCTTAGCCCAATGCGCTATCTGAAATGGGAGCGACGTAAATTGAACAAATGTGATAGAATTTCGCTGAATTCTTATATGAACCATAATATAAAATGATCTAATCGGGTCTCTGATTGCCCTATCATAGAAGTTTAATAGTGCATTTCACTCGCCATTCCACGCGCTTTAAGATGCCACCTAGCCCAGTACGCTATCTGAAATAGGAGCGACGCAAATTTAACAAATGTGATAGAATTTCGCTGAATTCTTATATGAACCATAATATAAAATGATCTAATCGGGTCTCTGATTGCCATATCATAGAAGTTTAATAGTGCATTTTACTCGCCATTCCACGCGCTTTAAGATGCCGCCTAGCCCAATACGCTATCTGAAATAGGAGCGACGTAAATTGAACAAATGTGATAGAATTTCGCTGAATTCTTAAATTAACCATAATATAAAATGATCTAATTGGGTCTCTGTTTGCCCTACCCTAGAAGTTTAATAGTGCATTTTACTCGCCATTTCATGCGCTTTGAGATGCCGCTTAACCCAATACGCTATCTGAAACAGGAGCGACGTAAATTGAACGAATGTGATTGAATTTCGATAAATTCTTAAATTAACCATAATATAAAATGATCTAATCGGGTCTCTGTTTGCCCTACCCTAGAAGTTTAATAGTGCAATTTACAGGGCATTCCACGTGCTTTAAGATGCCGCCTAGCCCAGTACGCTATCTGAAATAGGAGCGACGTAAATTAAACAAATGTGATAGAATTTCTCTGAAATCTTATATTAAACAAAATATAAAATGATCTAATCGGGTCTCTGATTGCCCTAGCATAGAAGTTTAGAAGTGCATTTTACTCGCCATTCCACGCGCTTTAAGATGCCGCATAGCCCAGTACGCTATCTGAAATAGGAGCGACGTAAGTTGAACAAATGTGATAGAATTACGCTGAATTCTTATATTAACCGTAATATAAAATGATCTAATCGAGTCTCTGTTTGCCTTATCCTAGAAGTTTAATAGTGCATTTCACTCCCCATTTCATGCGCTTTGACATGCTGCTTAGCACAATACGCTATCTGAAATAGGAGCGACGTAAATTGAACAAATCTGATAGAATTTCGCTGAATATTTATATTAACCATAATGTAAAATGATCTAATCCGCTCTCTGTTCGCCCTACCGTAGAAGTTTAATAGTGCATTTTACTCGTCATTTCATGCGCTTTAAGATGCCGAATAGCCCAATACGCTATATGAAATAGGAGCGACGTAAATTGAACAAATGTGATAGAATTACGCAAGAATTCTTATATTAACCATAATTTAAAATGATCTAATCGGGACTCTGATTGCGCTATCATAGAAGTTTAATAGTGCATTTTACTCGTCATTTCATGCGCTTTAAGGTGCCGCCTAGACCAATACGCTATCTGAAATAGGAGCGACGTAAATTGAACAAATGTGATAAAATTACGCTCAATTCTTATTTTAACCATAATATAATACGATCTATCCGGTTCTCTGATTGCCCTATCATAGAAGTTTAATAGTGCATTTTACTCGTCATTTCATGCGCTTTAAGGAGCCGCCTAGCCCAATACGCTATCTGAAATAGGAGCGACATAAATTGAACAAATGTGATAGAATTACACAGAATTCTTATATTAACCATAATATAATACGATCAATTCGGGTCTCTGATTGCCCTATCGTAGAAGTTTAATAGTGTATTTTACTCGACATTTCATGCGCTTTAAGATGCCACCTAGTCCAAAACGCTATCTGAAATTGGAGCTACGTAAATTGAACAGACGTGATAGAATTATGCAGAATTCATATATTAACCATAATATAATACGATGTATTCGGGTCTCCGATTGCCCTATCATAGAAGTTGAAAAGTGCATTTTGCTCGTCATTTCATGCGCTTTAAGGAGCCGCCTAGCCCAATACGCTATCTGAAATAGGAGCGACATAAATTGAACAAATGTGATAGAATTACGCAGAATTCTTCTATTAACCATAATATAATACGATCTATTCTGGTTTCTGATTGCCCTATCATAGAAGTTTAATAGTGCATTTTAGTCATCATTTCATGCGCTTTAAGGTGCCGCCTAGCCCAATACGCTATCTGAAATAAGTGCGAAGTAAATTGAACAAATGTGATAGAAATTTGCTGAATTCATATATTAACCATAATATAATACGATGTATTCGGGTCTCTGATTGCCCTATCATAGAAGTTTAATAGTGCATTTTACTCGTCCTTTCATGTGCTTTAAGGTGCCGCCTAGCCCAATACGCTATCTGAAATAGGAGCGACGTAAATTGAACAAATGTGATAGAATTTTGCTGAATTCTTATATTGACCATAATATAATATGATCTATTCGGGTCTCTGATTGCCCTATCATGGAAGTTTAATAGTGCATTTCACTCGTCATTTCATGCGCTTTAAGGTGCCGCCTAGCCCAGTATGCTATCTGAAATAGGGGCGACGTAAATTGAACAAATGTGATAAAATTACGCTGAATTCTTATATTAACCATAATATAATACGATCTATTCGGGTCTCTGATTGCCCTATCATAGAAGTTTAATAGTGGATTTTACTCGTCACATCATGCGCTTTAAGGTACCGCCTAGCCCAATACGCTATCTGAAATAGGAGCGACATAAATTGAACAAATGTGATAAAATTACGTTGAATTCTTATATTAACAATAATACAAAATGATCTAATCGGGTCTCTGATTGCACTGTCATAGAAGTTTACTAGTGCATTTTACTCGACATTTCATGCGCTTTAAGATGCCGCCTAGCCCAATACGCTAGCTGAAATTGGAGCAGCGTAAATTGAATAAATGTGATAGTGTTACGTAGTATTCTTGTATAAAACATAATATAAAATGATCTCATCGGGTCTCTGATTGCCCTATCAAAGAAGTTTAGTACTGCATTTTACTCGTCATGCCATGCGCTTTATGGTGCCGCTTAGCCCAATGCGCTATCTGAAATGGGAGCGACGTAAATTGAACAAATGTGATAGAATTTCGCTGAATTCTTATATTAACCATCGTATAAGATGACCTAATCGGGTCTCTGGTTGCCCTATCCGAGAAGTTTAGTAGTGCATTTTACTCGACATTTCATGCGCTTTAAGGTGCCGCCTAGCCCAATACGCTATCTGAAATAGGGGCGACGTAAACTGAACAAATGTGATAGAATTATGCAGAATTCTTATATTAACCATAATATAAAACGATCTAATAGGGTCTCTGATTGCCCTGTCATAGAAGTTTAATAGTGCATTTTACTCGTCAGTCCATGCGCTTTAAGATGTCGCCTATCCCAATACGCTATCTGAAATAGGAGCGACGTAAATTGAACAAATTTGATAGAATTACGCTGCATCCTTATATTAATCAAAACATAAGATGACCTTATAGGGTCTCTGATTGCCCTATCCCAGAAGTTTAATAGTGCATTGTACTCGACATTTCATGCGCTTTAAGGTGCCGCTTAGCCCAATACGCTATCTGAAATAGGAGCGACGTAAATTGAACAAATGTGATAGAATTTCGCTGAATTCTTATATTAACCATAACATAAAATGATCTAATCGGGTCTCTGATTGCCCTTACATAGAAGTTTAATAGTGCATTTCACTCGACATTTCATGCGCTTTAAGATGCCACCTAGCCCAATACGCTATCTGGAATAGGGGCGGCGTAAATTGAACAAATGTGATAAAATTACGTTGAATTCTTATATTAACCATAATATAATACGATCTATTCGGGTCTCTGATTGCCCTATCATAGAAGTATAATAGTACATTTTACTCGTCATTTCATGCGCTTTAAGGTGCCGCCAAGCCCAATACGCTATCTGAAATAGGAGCGACGTAAATTGAACAAACGTGATAGAATTACGCTAAATTCTTATATTAATCATAATATAAGATGCCCTAATCGGGCGTCTGATTGCCATATCCGAGAAGTTTAGTAGTGCATTTTACTCGTGATTTCGTGCGCTTTAAGATGCCACCTATCCCAGTACCCAATCTGAAATAGGAGCGACGTAAATTGAACAAATGTGATAGAATTACGCAGAATTCTTATATTAAACATAATATAAAATGATCTAATCTGTTCTCAGTTCGACCTATCCTAGCAGTTTAATAGTGCATTTTACTCGGCACTTCATGCGCTTTGAGATGCCGCTTAGCCCAATACGCTATCTGAAATAGGAGCGACGTAAATAGAACAAATGTGATAGGATTACGCTGAATTCTTATATTAATCATAATATAAGATGCCCTAATCGGGCGTCTGATTGCCATATACGAGAAGCTTAGTAGTGCATTTTACTCGTGATTTCATGCGCTTTAAGATGCCACCTATCCCAGTACCCAATCTGAAATAGGAGCGACGTAAACAGAACAAATGTGATAGGATTACGCAGAATTCTTATATTAACCATAATATAATATGATCTATTCGGGTCTCTGATTGCCCTACCATAGAAGGTTAGTAGTGCATTTTACTCGACATTTCATGCGCTTTAAGATGCCGCCTAGTCCAATACGCTATCTGAAATTGGAGCTACGTAAATTGAACACATGTGATAAAAGTACGTTGAATTCATATATTAACAATAATATAAAATGATCTAAACGGGTCTCTGGTTGCCCTATCATAGAAGTTTAATAGTGCATTTTACTAGTCATTTCATGCGCTTTAAGGTGCCGCTTGCCCCAATACGCTATCAGAAATAGGAGCGACGTAAATTGAACAAATGTTATTGAATTTCGCTGAATTCTTAAACTAACCATAATATAAAATGGTCTAGTCGCGTCTCTGTTTACCCTAACCTAGAAGTTTAATAGTGCATTTTACTCGACATTTCATGCGCTTTAAGATGCCAGCAAGCCCAATACGCTATCTGAAATAGGGGCGACGTAAATTGAGCAAATGTGATAGAATTTCGCTGAATTCTTATATTAACCATAGTATAAGATGTCCTAATCGGCTCTCTGATTGCGCTATCCGAGAAGTTTAGTAGTGCGTTTTACTCGACATTTCATGCGCTTTAAGATTCCGCCTAGTCCAATGCGCTATCTGAAATTGGATCTACGTAAATTGAAAAAACGTGATAGAATTACGGAGAATTCTTATATTAACCATAATATAATACGATCTATTCGGGTCACTGATAGCCCTATCATAGAAGTTTAATAGTGCATTTTATTCGTCATTTCATGCGCTTTAAGATGCCACCTAGCCCAATACGCTATCTGAAATAGGGGCGACGTAAATTGAACAAATGTGATAAAATTTCGCTGAATTCTTATATTAACCATAATATAAGATGACCTAATCGGGTCTCTGGTTGCCCTTTCCGAGAAGTTTAGTAGTGCATTTTACTCGACATATAATGCGCTCTAAGTGTCCGCCTAGCCCAATACGCTATCTGAAATTGGACCGACGTAAACTGAACAAACGTGATAGAATTTCGCAGAATTCTTATATTAACCATATTATAATACTATCTATTCGGTTCTCTGACTGCCCTATCATAGAAGTTTAATAGTGCATTTTACTCGTCATTTCATGCGCTTTATGAAGCCGCCTAGCCCAATACGCAATCCGAAATAGGAGCGATATAAATTGAACAAATGTGATAAACTTACGTTGAA
The DNA here is from genome assembly GCA_916610135.2 of Macropis europaea. Lineage (NCBI taxonomy): Eukaryota > Metazoa > Arthropoda > Insecta > Hymenoptera > Melittidae > Macropis > Macropis europaea. The sequence continues at coordinate 32,271 of CAKAJE020001911.1, forward strand.
TTCTTATATTAACAATAATATAAAATGATCTAATCGGGTCTCTGATTGCCCTACCATAGAAGTTTAATAGTGCATTTTACTCGACATTTCATGCGCTTTAAGATGCCACCTAGCCCAATACGCTATCTGAAATAGGAGCGACGTAAACTGAACAAATGTGTTAGAATTACGTTCAATTCTTATATTAATCATAATATAAGATGACCTAATCGGGTCTCTGATTACCCTATCCGAGAAGTTTAGTAGTGCATTTTGCTCGGCATTCCATGCGCTTTAAGATGCCGCCTATCCCAAAACGCTATCTGAAATAGGAGCGACGTGAATTGAACAAATGTGATAGGATTACGCTGAATTCTTATATTAACCATAATATAAGATGACCTAATCGGGTCTCTGTTTTGCCTACCCGAGAAGTTTGGTAGTGCATCTTACTCGACATTTCATGCGCTTTAAGGTGCCGCCTAGCCCAATACGCTATCTGAAATAGGAGCGATATAAATTCAACAAATGTGATAAAATTACGTTGAATTCTTATATTAACAATAATATCAAATGATCTAATCGCGTCTCTGTTCGCCCTTCCCTCGAAGTTTAATAGTGCATTTTACTCGACATTTCAGGCGCTTTAAGATGCCACCTAGCCCAATACGCTATCTGAAATAGGGGCGACATAAATTGAACAAATGTGATAAAATTTCGCTGAATTCTTATATTAACCATAATATAAGATGACCTAATCGGGTCTCTGATTGCCCTATCCGAGAAGTTTAGTAGTGCATTTTACTCGACATTTCATGCGCTTTAAGATGCTGCCTAGCCCAATACGCTGTCTGAAATTGGAGCTACGTAAATTGAACAAACGTGATAGAATTACGCAGAATTCTTATATAAACCATAATATAATACGATCTATTCGGGTCCCTGAGTGCCCTATCATAGAAGTTTCGTAGTGCCTTTTACTCGTAATTCCATGCGCTTTAAGATGCCGCCTATCCCAATACGCTATCTGAAGTAGGAGCTACGTAAATTGGACAAATGTGATAGAATTACCCTGAATTCTTATATTAACAATAATACAAAATGATATAATTGTGTCTCTGATGGCCGAATCCGAGAAGCTTAACAGATCATTTTACTCGCCATTTCATGCGCTTTAAGATGCCGCCTAGCCCAAACGCTATATGATATAGGAGCGACGTTAATGGAACAAATGTGATAGAATTACGCGGAATTCTTATATTAACCATAATATAATACGATCTATGCGGGTCTCTGATTGCCCAATCCTAGAAGTTTAGTAGTGCATTTTACTCGACATTTCGTGCGCGTCAAGATGCCGCTGAGCCCAATACGCTATATGAAATAGGAGCGACGTAAATTGAACAAATGTGATAGAATTTCGCTGAATTCTTATATTAACCATAATATAAAATGATCTAATCGGGTCTCCGATTGCCCTATCATAGAAGGTTAATAGTGCATTTTACTCGTCGTTTCATGCGCTTTAAGGTGCCGCTTAACACAATACGCTGTCTGAAATAGGAGCGACGTAAATTGAGCAAATGTGATAGAATTTCGCTGAATTCTTATATTAACCATAATATAGAATGATCTAATCGGGTCTCTGATTGCCCTATCCTAGAAGTTTAGTAGTGCATTTTACTCGACATTTCATGCGCTTTAAGGTGCCGCTTAGCCCAATACGCTATCTGAAGTAGGAGCGACGTAAATTGAACAAATGTGATAGAATTTCGCTGAATTCTTATATTACCAATAATATAAAATGATCTACTCGTGTCTCCGATTGCCCTATCATAGAAGTTTAATAGTGCATTTTACTCGTCATTTCATGCGCTTTAAGGTGCCGCTTAGCCCAACACGCTATCTGAAATAGGAGCGACGTAAATTGAACAAATGTGATAGAATTTCGCCGAATTCTTATATTAACAATAATATCAAATGATCTAATCGGGTCTCTGATTGCCCTATCATAGAAGGTTAGTAGTGCATTTTACTCGACATTTCATGCGCTTTAAGATGCCGCTTAGCCCAATATGCTATCTGAAGTAGGAACCACGTAAATTGAACAAATGTGATAGAATTATGCAGAATTCTTATATTAACAATAATATAAAATGATCTAATCGGGTCTCTGATTGCCCTATCATAGAAGTTTAATAGTTCATTTTACTCGTCATTTCATGCTCATTAAGGCGCCGCCTAGCCCAATACGCTATCTGAAACAGGAGCGACGTAATTTGAACAAATGTGATAGAATTACACTGAATTCTTATATTAATCATAATATAAGATGATCTAATCGGGTCTCTGATTGCCTATCCTAGAAGTTTAGTAGTGCATTTTACTCGACATTTCATGCGCTTTAAGATGCCGCTTAGCCCAATATGCTATCTGAAGTAGGAACCACGTAAATTGAACAAATGTGATAGAATTATGCAGAATTCTTATATTAACAATAATATAAAATGATCTAATCGGGTCTCTGATTGCCCTATCATAGAAGTTTAATAGTGCATTTTACTCAACATTTCATGCGCTTTAAGATGCCACGTAGCCCAATACGCTATCTGAAATAGGGGCGACGTAAATTGAGCAAATGTGATAAAATTTCGCTGAATTCTTGTATTAACCATAGTATAAGATGACCTTATCGGCTCTCTGATTGCCCTATCCGAGAAGTTTAGTAGTGCATTTTACTCCACATTTCATGCGCTTTAAGATGCCGCATAGTCCAATGCGCTACCTGAAATTGGAGCTACGTAAATTGAACAAACATGATAGAAGTACGCAGAATTCTTATATTAACCATAATATTGTTACGAACACCGTGAAGCCAACCGTGATCGACCCGAAGGGAGCGTTCGATCTGTCGTTAAGGGACGATCGCCGTTATTGATGAAACAGATCAATGGGAGAGTCTGATTGACAGTCAAGGAGACATGACGCGATATTATAGACTCTGCCATTCCTTGTTTATATCCTCGTAATAAAGTTATAAGTGTGAACATGTCATGCGATGATAATCCCCGGCGCAGCATTGGTGTCAGAAGTGGGATCATAAGAACGCGATCCGCTGCAGGGGGAGAGCTGTTGTTGCAGGACATGTTCGAGAGCCTACAGAGGACCATCGTCGGGCAGATGGAGGAGCACCGCAAGCTAGACGAAATCCGCTGGGAAAAGGAGCATGATTTGTGGCGCCAACGGGAGGCCGCAGAGACAGTGACTCGAGAGACCCGGGATGCGGCTTGGGAGGCTCGTCTGTCCGCGATGGAGCGGAATTTACAGGTGTTTTCGTTAGGCTCTGCTAATTCTGCTGGTACCTCCGGTTACGGGGCGGGAGAGGGACCGGGCGCGGCCAGTCATGTAAATAGTGTTCATGTTCCTGTAAATAATGCCCCCGTGGCAGTCCCTGGTCCCTCCTCCATACCTTCCGTTGTTCCGTTTCCGGGACCGTTTGTGCCCGCGGAATGTGATCGGGGAGGACGTTGTATCCTAAGCTTGGGTTACGCGGTTAAGCCGTCGGCCTATGATGGCAGAACATCTTGGGAGGAGTATTTGCTTCAATTTGAAGCGATCGCGCGAGCGAACGGCTGGGACGAGGCGAGGAAAGCTATGGCTTTGATCGCTTCGTTGGAAGGACCGGCTCGAAGCGTGCTAACAACCCTTTCCACTGCTCGTCACAACAGTTTTATCGAATTAGTTGCGGCGTTGGAATTTCGTTTCGGTGCACGTAACCTTTCCAACTTAAACTACGTTCTGTTTCAAAATTATCGGCAGCGCAAAGGGGAGTCCATTTCCTCTGTTGCAACAGAGATAGAAAGACTGGCGCAGACAGCTTTCGCGGACTGTCCGGTGGAAACGCGGGATAAATTAGCTGCCTACCAGTTTGTCTCCGCATTGGCCGACGAAGGGGTGAAAAGAACCCTGCGTCTCGGCGGTTTCACCTCCTTGAGGGCTGCAGTTACTAGGGCCTTGGAGGTGGAAGCCGTGGAGGCGATGTCGTTAGGGTTCGTCCCGAGACAATTTCGAGGGAGAGACGTTAACTGCACTAAATTTGTCGAGGTGAACCCGGAGAGGAAGAGGAAATTCGACTTCGCCGAGGATATGCCGGAGAAAAAGAGGAGAACTGAATCTACGTGTTGGCTGTGCGGGAAACCCGGGCATTTACAGAAGGATTGCAGACGTCGGCGACCACAGAAATTTCCGTCCAAATCGGGAAACGGGAAGAAGACGGCGTAGCGGGGGAGCGCCGGGCTTTGAACCTGTGTCCCCCGATCCTCAGGAGCGTGGCGACAGGAAGGACATCGCGGGATCAAGCATCCGTGTTTGGAGAAGTTGAAGACAACGAGTGCAAAATCATCTTGGACACGGGCTCATCTATTAATTTATTGAAGAGGGAATTGTGTCCGGTGGAGAACCTTCCCGCAGCGGACCTGGTGATTCGCTCCAGTGCCGGAGAAAGAATGGAAGTCTTCGGTCAGAAGAATTTAGAGGTGCGCATCAAGGGGCTTGCGAGCACGGAGAAATTCTATATTGTACGCATGATTGAAGACTGCATACTTGGAACGGAGTTCTTAAGGAAGCATGGTTGCAAACTAGATTTATCTCGGAATGTGTTGTGTCTTCCGGGGCTGCGGGAAATTCGCCTAGGTGAAGAAGAGAAGAAGAAGAAAAAGAAAGAAGAGAGCAAGAAAGAAGAGAGCAAGAAAGAAGAGAGCAAGAAAGAAGAGAACAAGAAAGAAGGAGGCGAGAAAGGAGAGGAAAGAGTACCACAGCATTTAAAGGAATTATTTGGACGGTGTTCCTTGAACTTGAATGATGAACGGAAGAAGCATTTCGCTAAGCTGCTCTATGAGTACCAGGATGTCTTTGCCAGGAATTCTGATGAAGTTGGAAATTGCGAATTGGTCCCGCATAAGATCAACACTGGCGATCATGTTCCCATTAAACAGGCGCCGCGAAGATTGCCTTTGCACCGCCGAGGCGAAGTGGAAGAGCTACTTCAGAAGATGGAGGCTCAAGGTGTCATAGAAAAGTCGCAGAGCCCTTGGTCGTCTCCGATTGTCCTGGTGAAAAAGAAGGACGGTTCTACAAGATTCTGTGTCGATTACCGGCGTTTGAATAGTGTCACGAAGAAGGACTCGTATCCTTTACCTCGTATTGAGGATACACTGGACGCTGTTGCTGGTTCTTCCTGGTTTTCCACTGTAGATTTGCAGAGTGGATATTGGCAAATTTCCATGGAAGCGAAGGATAGGGAAAAGACCGCCTTTCGCGTGGGCACGGGGTTGTGGCAGTTTAAAGTCATGCCTTTCGGTTTGTGTAATGCCCCTGCGACTTTTGAGCGCCTTATGGAGACGGTGTTAGGCGGGCTAAACTGGAAAGTTTGTCTGGTTTACCTTGACGACGTGATCATCTATGGAAAAGACTTCAAAGAAGAACTTGACCGTCTTCGTCTTGTCTTTTCTCGTCTCCGCCAAGCGAAGCTGTTGATGAGCCACAAGAAATGTACGTTTTTTTGCCGAGAGGTACGATATCTGGGCCATGTCGTTACGGAACATGGAGTAAAGACTGACCCAGAGAAGATTAAGGCGGTTGCTGATTGGCCGGTTCCAAAGAACGTTACAGAATTGAGGAGTTTCTTGGGACTGTGCACTTATTACCGCAAATTTGTTAAAGGTTTCTCTAACGCGGCTAAATCTCTGCATCGTCTCACGGAGGAGACACAAAGATTTATTTGGTCCGATGAGTGCCAGTCTGCCTTCGAGGAGCTGAAGAGACGGCTGATGGAAGCCCCAGTATTAGCGTATCCAGAATCGGATGCAGATTTCATTTTGGACACGGACGCTTCCAGTTTCGCAGTGGGAGCGGTTCTCTCACAGGTGCAGGAAGGTCAAGAGAAAGTCGTCGCTTATTTCTCTAAGCTTTTAGGAAAGGCTGAAAAGAATTATTGTGTTACCCGGAAGGAGTTGTTAGCAATAGTAAAATCCATAGAGCATTTCCATCATTATCTCTATGGGAGGAGATTCCTTCTGAGGACAGATCTCGCAGCGTTAAGGTGGTTACTGACTTTCAAAAATCCGGAAGGACAGGTAGCTCGCTGGATAGAGCGGTTGCAACAGTACGATTTTGAAATCCACCATCGTGAGGGCAGAGCACATGGTAATGCCGATGGACTTTCAAGAAGACCGTGTGCCGAGGAAGACTGCAAGCGCTGCAACCACCTTGACGAGAAAGAAGAAAGAATTCTCAGGACGTTCTGTGAAGTCACATCGACCACAGAGTGGAAAAAGGGTCAGATGGAAGATGAAGAAATCGGCTTCATTCTCGAGAAGAAACGGAAGCAAGAGAAACCTCTTCATCAAGATGTTGCGCGGTTTTCTCCACGTCTGAAATATTACTGGTCGATTTGGGACTCACTAGAAGTGAGGGATGGACTATTGTTCCGTAGGTGGGAATCTACCAATGGAGTAACGACTTCGTGGTTGTTGGTGGTGCCACGAGTGAAGATACCGGAGGTGTTGAGCCAGTTCCACGATTCTCCTACGGCGGGGCAGTTTGGCGTAAAGAAGACTTTGGCCAAGGTACGTCAGCAATTCTACTGGGCGACCTGTCGGCAGGATGTAGAAGAATGGTGTCGGCGATGTGACACGTGTGCGGCGAAGAAGGGACCGCGAAAGAGAGGAGCGGGGAACCTGAAGGTGTATAACGTCGGAGCACCGTTTGAGAGAGTCGCGCTCGACGTTGCGGGTCCGCTCCCGAGGTCTCGGGCCGGAAATAGATACATGCTGGTTGTTGCGGATTATTTCACGAAGTGGCCTGAAGTAATCGCGATGCCAAACCAGCAGACGGTCACGATCGCTAGGGCACTTCTAGAACACGTTGTATGTCGGCATGGAGTGCCGTTGGAAATTCACTCGGATCAAGGAAGAAGTTTTGAGTCCGCGGTGTTCCAGGAGTTGATGAAACTGCTGGGAATAAGGAAGACGAGAACTACTCCTTTGCATCCACAGTCTGACGGTTTGGTGGAACGTCTCAATAGAACGTTACTTCAATATCTTGCGATTTTCGTTTCGGAGCATCAACGGGATTGGGATGAGTGGATCCCTCTTTTCCTTTTGGCCTACCGATCTTCCTGTCACGAGGCTACGCAAATGACACCTTCAATGATTCTGTATGGTCAGGAGATTCGGCTGCCCATGCAATTGTGGAGTGGGCTGCCTCCTGAGATGAAGGTAGAAGACGCCGAACAAGAGTACATAGTTTGGATCAAAGAGAGGATGAAGAAGATCCACGAATTCGTTCGGCGACGTCTTCAAATCAGTAGCTCGAAGATGAAGTCCTGGTATGACAGTCATGTACAAGCGATTGACTTCACATCAGGGGACCAGGTTTGGTTGTTTCAGCCTAGAAGGGTAAAAGGGAAATGCCCTAAGTTGCAGGCTGATTGGGAAGGTCCATATAAAGTGCTGGATAGGCTTAATGAAGTTATTTATAGAATCCAGCGTTCGCCAAAGAGTAAGTGCAAAGTGGTGCACGTGAAGCGTTTGGCCAGATACGAAGGTCGTGCCACTATGTTTAATGAGAAGAATCAGTAGAGGAGGAGGATGTCCCATGCTCTTCGCCCAAGAAGAGGACGTTTCATCGAAGAAGACGAGGGCAGGTTCCGCCCGTGAAGACTTCAAGAAAGAGTCAAGAGGAAGGGCGAGAAGTAACCGGGATATCTTCGATATATCGAACGAGCATAGTACCGGCGTCTTGCTCAGGGTATTTACGTGGCTTTCCCCTGGGACGGAGGACGAATGTCAAGTCGTTTACTGTCTGAAGAAGGCCACAGAGGTTTACATTTAAATCCTTTCGATTTACCTCCTTTTTTCAGACAAAGGTACATATCGCTGAGGTTAGCGGCCAAGATGACATCTCATTGAACTGAGGTTAGCCAGAATCTGAAGGCAGGCGCTAGCGGCTCAAGTGAAGTTGGTCGTCAGTAACTGAAGTTTGACGCGGTCGGGACGCCCGCCTTTAAAGGAAGGAGGGCAGTGTTACGAACACCGTGAAGCCAACCGTGATCGACCCGAAGGGAGCGTTCGATCTGTCGTTAAGGGACGATCGCCGTTATTGATGAAACAGATCAATGGGAGAGTCTGATTGACAGTCAAGGAGACAAGACGCGATATTATAGACTGTGCCATTCCTTGTTTATATCCTCATAATAAAGTTATAAGTGTGAACATGTCGTGCGATGATAATCCCCGGCGCAGCAATATAATACGATCTATTCGGGTCTCTGATTGCCCTATCATAGAAGCTTAATAGTGCATTTTACTCGTCATTTCATGCGCTTTAAGGTGCCGCTTAGCCCAATACGCTATCTGAAATAGGAGCGACGTAAATTGAACAATTGTGATAAAATTTCGCTGACTTCTTATATTAACCATAATATAAGATGACCTAATCGGGTCTCTGATTGTCCTATCCGAGAAGTTTAGTAGTGCATTTTACACGCCATTCCACGCGCTTTGAGATGCCGCTTAGCCCAATACGCTATCTGAAACAGGAGCGACGTAAATTGAAGAAATGTGATAGAATTTCGCTGTATTCTTATATTAACCATAATATAAAATGATCTAATCGGGTCTTTGTTTGCCTTACCCTAGAAGTTTAATAGTGCATTATATTCGCCATTCCACGCGCTTTAAGATGCCGATTAGCCCAGTAAGCTATCTGAAATAGTAGCGACGTAAGTTGAACAATTGTGATAGAATTATAAAATGATCTAATCGTGTCTCTGTTTGCCCTATCCTAGAAGTTTAATAGTGCATTTTACTCGCCATTCCACGCGCTTTAAATTGCCGCCTAGCCCAGGACGCTATCTGAAATAGGAGCGACGTAAATTGAACAAATGTGATAGAATTACGCGGAATTCTTATATTAACCGTAATATAAAATGATCTAATCGGGTCTCTGTTTGCCTTACCCTAGAAGCTTCATAGTGCATTTTACTCGCCATTTCATGCGCTTTGAGATGCCGCTTCGCCCACTACGATATCTGAAATAGGAGCGACGTAAATTGAACAAATGTGATAGAATTTCGCTGTGTTCTTACATTAACCATAATATAAAATGATCTAATCGGGTCTCTCTTTGCCCTACCCTACAAGTTTAATTGTTCATTTTAGTCGCCATTTCATGCGCTTTGAGATGCCGATTGGCCCAATACGCTATCTGAAATAGGAGCGACGTAAATTGAACAAATGTGATAGAATTACGCTAAATTCTTATATTAACCGTAATATAAAATAATCTAATCGTGTCTCTGTTTGCCTTACCTTGAAGTTTAATAGTGCATTTTACTCGCCATTTCATGCGCTTTGAGATGCCGCTTAGCCCAATACGCTATCTGAAATAGGAGCGACGTAAATTGAACAAATGTGATAGAATTTCGCTGAATTCTTATATGAACCATAATATAAAATGATCTAATCGGGTCTCTGATTGCCATATCATAGAAGTTTAATAGTGCATTTTACTCGCATTTCCACGCGCTTCAAAATGCCGCCTATCCCAGTACGCTTTCTGAAATAGGAGCGACGTAAGTTGAACAAATGTGATAGAATTACGCTGAATTCTTATATTAACCTTAATATAAAATGATCTAATCGGGTCTCTGTTCGACCTACTCTACAAGTTTAATAGTGCATTTTACTCGTCATGTCATGCGCTTTGAGATGCCGCTTAGCCCAATACGCTATCTGAAATAGGAGAGATGCAAATTGACCAAATGTGATAGAATTTCGCCGAATTCTTATATTAACCAAAATATAAAATGATCTAATCGAGTCTCTGATTGCCATATCATAGAAGTTTGTAGTGTATTTTACTCGCATTTCCACGCGCTTCAAAATGCCGCCTATCCCAGTACGCTTTCTGAAATAGGAGCGACGTAAGTTGAACAAATGTGATAGAATTACGCTGAATTCTTATATTAACCTTAATATAAAATGATCTAATCGGGTCTCTGTTCGACCTACTCTACAAGTTTAATAGTGCATTTCACTCGTCATTTCATGCGCATCGTGATGCCGCTTAGCCCAATAAGCTATCCGAAATAGGAGCGACGTAAATTGAACAAATGTGATAGAATTTCGCAGAATTCTTATATTAACCCTAATATAATGATCTAATCGGGTCTCTGTTTGCCCTACCCTAGAAGTTTAATAGTGCATTTTACTCGCCATTCCACGCGCTTTAAGATGTCACCTAGCCCAGTACGCTATCTGAAATAGGAGCGACGTAAATTGAACAAATGTGATAGAATTACACTGCATTCTTATATTAACCATAATATAAAATGATCTAATCGGGTGTATGGTTGCCCTACCCTAGAAGTTTGATAGTTCAATTTATTCGCCATTTCCTGTGCTTTGTTATGCCGCTTAGCCCAATACGCTATCTGAAATAGGAGCGACGTAAATTGAACAAATGTGATAGAATTTCGCTGCTTTCTTATATTAACCATAATGTAAAATGATCTAATCGGGTCTCTGTGCGCACTAACCTAGAAGTTTAATGCTGCATTTCACTCGCCATTTCATGCGCTTAGAGATGCCGCTTAGCCCAATACGCTATCTGAAATAGGAGCGACGTATATTGAACAAATGTGATAGAATTTCGCTGAATTCTTATATTAAACGAAATATAAAATGATATAATCGGGTATCTGATTGCCCTTTCATTGAAGTTTAATAGTGCATTTTACTCGCCATTCCACGCGCTTTAAGATGCCGCATAGCCCAATACGCTATCTGAAATATTAGCGACGTAAATTGAAGAAATGTGATAGAATTACACTGCGTTCTTATATTAACCATAATGTAAAATGATCTAAACGGGTCTCTGTTTGCCTTACCCTAGAAGTTTGATAGTGCATTTTGCTCGCCATTTCATGCACTTTGAGATGCCGCTTAGCCCAATACGCTATCTGAAATAGGAGCGACGTAAACTGTAGAAATGTGATAGAATTACACTGCGTTCATATATTAACCATAATGTAAAATGACCTAAACGGGTCCCTGTTTGCATTACCCTAGAAGTTTGGTAGTGCATTTTACTCGCCATTTCATGCGCTTTGAGATGCCGCTTAGCCCAATACCCTATCTGAAATAGGAGCGACGTAAATTGAACGATTGTGATATAATTTCGCTGAATTCTTATATTAACCATAATGTAAAATGATCTAATCGGGTCTCTGTTCGCCCTACCCTAGAAGTTTAATAGTGCATTTCACTCGACATTTCATGCGCTTTGAGATGCCGCTTAGCCCAATACGCTATCTGAAATAGGAGCCACGTAAATTGAACAAATGTGATAGAATTACGCTGCATTCTTATATTAACCGTAATATAAAATGATGTAATCGGGTCTCTGTTTGCCTTACCTTAGAAGTTTTATTGTGGATTTTACTCGCCATTTCATGAGCTTTGAGATGCCGCTTAGCCCAATACCCTATCTGAAATAGGAGCGACGTAAATTGAACGAATGTGATATAATTTCACTGAATTCTTAAATTAACCATAATATAAAATGATCTAATCGGGTCTCTGGTTGCCCTACCCTAGAAGTTTAATAGTGCATTTCACTCGACATTTCATGCGCTTTGAGATGCCGCTTAGCCCAATACGCTATCTGAAATAGGAGCCACGTAAATTGAACAAATGTGATAGAATTACGCTGCATTCTGATATTAACCGTAATATAAAATGATCTAATCGGGTCTCTGTTTGCCTTACCCTAGAAGTTTAATAGTGTATTTCACTCGCCATTTCATGCGCTTTGTGATGCCGCTTAGCCCAATACGCTATCTGAAATAGGAGCGACGTAAATTGAACAAATGTGATAGAATTACGCTGAATTCGTATATTAACCATAATGTAAAATGATCTAATCGGGTCTCTGTGCTCCCTAACCTAGAAGTTTAATACTGCATTTCACTCGCCATTTCATGCGCTTTGAGATGCCGCTTAGCCCAATACGCTATCTGAAATAGGAGCGACGTAAATTGATCAAATGTGATAGAATTTCGCTGAATTCTTATATTAAACGAAATATAAAATGATATAATCGGGTATCTGATTGCCCTTTCGTAGAAGTTTAATAGTGCATTTTACTCGCCATTTCATGCGCTTTGAGATGCTGCTTAGCCCAATACGCTATCTGAAATAGGAGTGACGCAAATTGAACAAATGTGATAGAATTTTGCTGAATTCTTATATTAACCGTAATATAAAATGATCTAATCGGGTCTCTGTTTGCCTTACCCTAGAAGCTTCATAGTGCATTTTACTCGCCACTTCATGCGCTTTGAGATGCCGCTTAGCCCAATACGCTATCTGAAATAGGAGCGACGTAAATTGAACGAATGTGATATAATTTCGCTGAATTCTTAAATTATCCATAATATAAAATGATCTAATTGGGTCTCTGTTTGCCCTACCCTAGAAGTTTAATAGCGCATTTTACTCGCCATTTCATGCGCTTTGAGATGACGCTTAGCCCAATACGCTATCCGAAATAGGAGCCACGTAAATTGAACAAATGTGATAGAATTACGCTGAATTCTTAAATTAACAATAATATTAAATGATCTAATCGGGTCTCTGGTTGCCCTACCCGAGAAGTTTAATAGCGCATTTTGCTCGGCATTTCATGCGCTTTGAGATGCCGCTCAGCGCAATACGCTATCTGAAATAGGAGCGACGTAGATTGAACAAATGTGATACAATTTCGCTGAATTCCTAAATTAACCATAATATAAAATGATCTAATCGGGTCTCTGTTTGCCCTATCATAGAAGTTTAATAGTGCATTTTACTCGGCATTTCATGCGCATTGAGATGTCGCATAGCCTAATACGGTATCTGAAATAGGAGCGTCGTAAATTGAACAAATGTGATATAATTTCGCTGAATTCTTAAATTAACCATAATATAAAATGATCTAATCGGGTCTCTGTTTGCCTTACCTTAGAAGTTTGATAGTGCATTTTACTCGCCATTTCATGCGCTTTGTGATGCCGCTTAGCCCAATACACTATCTGAAATAGGAGCGACGTAAATTGAACGAATGTGATATAATTTCACTGAATTCTTAAATTAACCATAATATAAAATGATCTAATCGGTTCTCTGGTTGCCCTACCCGAGAAGTTTAATAGCGCATTTTGCTCGGCATTTCATGCGCTTTGAGATGCCGCTCAGCGCAATACACTATCTGAAATAGGAGCGACGTAGATTGAACAAATGTGATACAATTTCGCTGAATTCCTAAATTAACCATAATATAAAATGATCTAATCGGGTCTCTGTTTGCCCTATCATAGAAGTTTAATAGTGCATTTTACTCGGCATTTCATGCGCATTGAGATGTCGCATAGCCTAATACGGTATCTGAAATAGGAGCGTCGTAAGTTGAACAAATGTGATATAATTTCGCTGAATTCTTAACTTAACCATAATATAAAATGATCTAATCGGGTGCCGGTTCTACCTACCCTAGAAGTTTAATAGTACATTTCACTCGTCATTTCATTCGCTTTGAGATGCCGCTTAGCCCAATATGCTATCTGAAATAGGAGCAAAGTAAATTGCACAAATGCGATAGAATTTCGCTGAATTCTTAAATTAACCGTAATATAAAATGATATAATCGGGTCTCTGTTCGCCCTACCCTAGAAGTTTAACAGCGCATTATATTCGCCATTCCACGCGCTTTAAGATGCCGCCTAGCCCAGTACGCTATCTGAAATAGGAGCGACGTAAATTGAACAAATGTGATAGAATTACACTGCATTCGTATATTAACCATAATGTAAAATGATCTAAACGGGTCTCTGTTTGCCTTACCCTAGAAGATTGATAGTGCATTTTACTCGCCATTTCATGCGCTTTGTGGTGCCGCTTAGCCCAATACCCTATCTGAAATAGGAGCGACGTAAATTGAACGAATGTGATATAATTTTGCTGAATTCTTAAATTAACCATAATATAAAATGATCTAATCGGGTCTCTGGTTGCCCTACCCCAGAAGTTTAATAGCGCATCTTACTCGCCATTTCATGCTCTTTGAGATGCCGCTTAGCCCAATACGCTATCTGGAATAGGAGCGACGTAAATTGAACGAATGTGATAGAAATTCGCTGAATTCTTAAATTAACCATAATATAAAATGATCTAATCGGGTTTCTGAATGCCCTATCATAGAAGTTTGATAGTACATTTTATTCGCCATTTCATGCGCTTTGAGATGCCGCTTAGCCCAATACGCTATCTGAAATAGGAGCGACGTAAATTGAACAAATGTGATAAAATTTCGCTGAATACTTATATTAACCATAATATATCATGATCTAATCGGGTCTCTGATTGCCCTATCGTAGAAGGTTAGTAGGGCATTTTACTCGTCATTCCACGCGCTTTAAGATGCCGCCTAGCCCATTACGCTATCTGAAACAGGAGCGACGTTGATTGAATAAATGTGATAGAATTACGCTGAATTCTTATATTAACCGTAATATAAAATGATCTAATCGGGTCTCTGTTCGCCTTACCTTAGAAGTTTTATAGTTGATTGTACTCGCCATTTCATGCGCTTTGAGATGCTGCTTAGCCCAATACGCTATCTGAAATAGGTGTGACGTAAATTGAACAAATGTGATAGAATTTCGCAGAATTCTTATATTAACCATAATGTAAAATGATCTAATCCGGTCTCTGTGCTCCCTACCCTAGAAGTTTAATAGTGCATTTTACTCGCCATTTCATGCGCTTTGAGATGCCGCTTAGCCCAATACGCTATCTGAAATAGGAGCGACGTAAATGGAACAAATGTGATAGAATTTCGCTTTATTCTTATATTAACCATAATGTAAAATGATCTAATCGGGTCTCTGTTCGAACTACCCTAGAAGTTTAATAGTGCATTTTACTCGCCATTTCATGCGCTTTGAGATGCCGCTTAGCCTAATACGCTATCTGAAATAGGATCGACGTAAATTGAACAAATGTGATATAATTTCGCTGAATTCTTATATTAACCAAAATATAAAATGATCTAATCGGGTCTCTGATTGCCCCACCCTAGAAGTTTAATAGTGCATTTTACTCGCCATTTCATGCGCTTTGAGATGCCGCTTAGCGCAATACGCTATCTGAAATAGGAGCGTCGTAAATTTAACAAATGTGATAGAAGTACGCTGAATTATTATATTAACCGTAATATAAAATGATGTAATCGGGTCTCTGTTTGCCTTACCCTAGAAGTTTAATTGAGCATTTTAAACACCATTTCATGCGCTTTGTGATGCCGCTTAGCCCAGTACGCT
Source organism: Macropis europaea (assembly GCA_916610135.2). NCBI lineage: Eukaryota > Metazoa > Arthropoda > Insecta > Hymenoptera > Melittidae > Macropis > Macropis europaea. Next base: position 47,671 of record CAKAJE020001911.1, read on the forward strand.
ATCTGAAATGGGAGCGACGTAAATTGAACAAATGTGATAGAATTTCGCAGAATTCTTATATTAAAGAAAATATAAAATGATCTAATCGGGTCTCTGATTGCCCTACCCTACAAGTTTAATAGTGCATTTTACTCGCCATTTCATGCGCTTTGAGGTGCCGCTTTGCCGATTACGCAAACTGAAATAGGAGCGACGTAAATTGAACAAATGTGATAGAATTTCGCTGAATTCTTATATTAACCATAATGTAAAATGTTCTAATCGGGTCTCTGTTCGCCCCACCCTAGAAGTTTAATAGTGCATTTTACTCGCCATTTCATGCGCTTTGAGATGCCGCTTAGCCCAATACGCTAGCTGAAATAGGAGCGTCGTAAATTGAACAGATGCGATACAATTTCGCTGAATTCTTAAATTAACCATAATATAAAATGATCTAATCGGGTCTCTGTTTGCCCTACCCAACAAGTTTAATACTGCATTTTATTCGCCATTTCTCGCGCTTTGAGATGCCGCTTAGCCCAATACGCTATTTGAAACAGGAGCGACGTAAGTTGGACAAATGTGATATAATTTCGCTGAATTCTTAAATTAACCATAATATAAATTGATCTAATCGGGTCTCTGATTGCCCTACCCTACAAGTTTAATAGTGCATTTTATTCGCCATTTCACGCGCTTTGAGATGCCGCCTAGCCCAGTACGCTATCTGAAATAGGAGCGACGTAAATTGAACAAATGTGATAGAATTACACTGCATTCGTATATTAACCATAATGTAAAATGATCTAAACGGGTCTCTGTTTGCCTTACCCTAGAAGATTGATAGTGCACTTTACTCGCCATTTCATGCGCTTTGTGGTGCCGCTTAGCCCAATACCCTATCTGAAATAGGAGCGACGTAAATTGAACGAATGTGATATAATTTTGCTGAATTCTTAAATTAACCATAATATAAAATGATCTAATCGGGTCTCTGGTTGCCCTACCCCAGAAGTTTAATAGCGCATCTTACTCGCCATTTCATGCTCTTTGAGATGCCGCTTAGCCCAATACGCTATCTGGAATAGGAGCGACGTAAATTGAACGAATGTGATAGAATTTCGCTGAATTCTTAAATTAACCATAATATAAAATGATCTAATCGGGTTTCTGAATGCCCTATCATAGAAGTTTGATAGTACATTTTATACGCCATTTCATGCGCTTTGAGATGCCGCTTAGCCCAATACGCTATCTGAAATAGGAGCGACGTAAATTGAACAAATGTGATAAAATTTCGCTGAATACTTATATTAACCATAATATATCATGATCTAATCGGGACTCTGATTGCCCTATCGTAGAAGGTTAGTAGGGCATTTTACTCGTCATTCCACGCGCTTTAAGATGCCGCCTAGCCCATTACGCTATCTGAAACAGGAGCGACGTTGATTGAATAAATGTGATAGAATTACGCTGAATTCTTATATTAACCGTAATATAAAATGATCTAATCGGGTCTCTGTTTGCCTTACCTTAGAAGTTTTATAGTTGATTGTACTCGCCATTTCATGCGCTTTGAGATGCTGCTTAGCCCAATACGCTATCTGAAATAGGTGTGACGTAAATTGAACAAATGTGATAGAATTTCGCAGAATTCTTATATTAACCATAATGTAAAATGATCTAATCCGGTCTCTGTGCTCCCTACCCTAGAAGTTTAATAGTGCATTTCACTCGCCATTTCATGCGCTTTGAGATGCCGCTTAGCCCAATACGCTATCTGAAATAGGAGCGACGTAAATTGAACAAATGTGATAGAATTTCGCTGAATTCTTATAATAAACGAAATATAATATGATCTAATCGGGTCTCTGATTGCCCTACCCTACAAGTTTAATAGTGCATTTCACTCGCCATTTCATGCGCTTTGAGGTGCCGCTTTGCCGAATACGCAAACTGAAATAGGAGCGACGTAAATTGAACAAATGCGATAGAATTTCGCTGAATTCTTATATTAACCGTAATGTGAAACGATCTAATCGGCTCTCTGTTCGCCCTACCCCAGAAGTTTAATAGTGCATTTCACACGTCATTCCACGCGCTTTAGGATGCCACTTAGCCCAGTAGGCTATTTGAAATAGGAGCGACGTAAATTGAACAAATGTGATAGAATTTCGCTGAATTCTTATATTAACCATAATGTAAAATGATCTAATCGGCTCTCTGTTCGCCCTACCCCAGAAGTTTAATAGTGCATTTCACACGTCATTCCACGCGCTTTAGGATGCCACCTAGCCCAGTAGGCTATTTGAAATAGGAGCGACGTAAATTGAACAAATGTGATAGAATTTCGCTGAATTCTTATATTAACCATAATGTAAAAGGATCTGATCGGGTCTCCGTTCGCCCCACCCTAGAAGTTTAATAGTGAATTTCACTCGCCATTCCACGCGCTATAGGATGCCGCCTAGCCCAGTAGGCTATGTGAAATAGGTGCGACGTAAATTGAACAAATGTGATAGAATTTCGCTGAATTCTTATATTAACCGTAATATAAAATGATCTAATCGGGTCTCTGTTTGCCCTACCCTAGAAGTTTAATAGCGCATTTTACTCGCCATTTCATGCGCTTTGAGATGCCGCTTAGCCCAATACGCTGTCTGAAATAGGAGCGACGTAAATTGAACGAATGTGATAGAATTTCGCTGAATTCTTAAATTAACCACAATATAAAATGTTCTAATCGGGTCTCTGGTTGCCCTACCCTAGAAGTTTGATAGTGCATTTTACTCGCCCTTTCATGCGCTTTGAGATGTCGCTTAGACCAATACGCTATCTGAATTAGGAGCGACGTAGATTGAACAAATGTGATAGAATTATGCTGAATTCTTATATTAACCGTAATATAAAATGATCTAATCGGGTCTCTGTTTGCCTTACCTTAGAAGTTTGATAGTGCATTTTACTCACCATTTCATGCGCTTTGAGATGCCGCCAAGCCCAATACGCTGTCTGAAATAAGAGCGACGTAAATTGAATGAATGTGATATAATTTCGCTGAATTCTTAAATTAACCATAATATAAAATGATCTAATCGGGTCTCTGTTTGCTTTACCTTACAAGTTTGATAGTGCATTTTACTCACCATTTCATGCGCTTTGATATGAAGCTAAGCCCAATACGCTGTCTGAATTAAGAGCGACGTAAATTGAACGAATGTGATATAATTTCGCTGAATTCTTAAATTAACCATAATATAAAATGATCTAATCGGGTCTCTGTTTGCCTTATCATAGAAGCTTAATAGTGCATTTTACTCGCCATTTCACGCGCTGTAAGGTGCCGCTTAGCCCAGGACGCTATCTGAAATAGGAGCGACGTAAATTGAACAAATGTGATAGAATTACGCTGAATTCTTATATTAACCATAATGTAAAATGATCTAATCGGGTCTTTGTTTGCCCTATCCTAGAAGTTTAATAGCGCATTATATTCGCCATTTCACGCGCTTTAAGATGCCGCCTAGCCCAGTACGCTAACTGAAATAGGAGCGACGTAAATTGAACAAATGTGGTAGAATTACACTGCATTCTTATATTAACCATAATGTAAAATGATCTAAACGGGTCTCTGTTTGCCTTTCCCTAGAAGTTTGAAAGTGCATTTTACTCGCCATTTCATGCGCTTTGTGATACCGCTTAGCCCAATACCCTATCTGAAATAGGAGCGACGTAAATTGAACAACTGTGATAGAATTACGCTGAATTCTTATATTAACCATAATGTAAAATGATCTAATCGGGTCTTTGTTTGACCTACCCTAGAAGTTTAATAGCGCATTATATTCGCCATTCCACGCGCTTTAAGATGCCGCCTAGCCCGGTACGCTATCTGAAATAGGAGCGACGTAAATTGAACAAATGTGATAGAATTACACTGCATTCTTATATTAACCATAATGTAAAATGATCTAAAGGGGTCTCTGTTTGCCTTACCCTAGAAGTTTGATAGTGCATTTTACTCGCCATTTCATGCGCTTTGTGGTGCCGCTTAGCCCAATACCCTATCTGAAATAGGAGCGACGTAAATTGAACGAATGTGACATAATTTCGTTGAATTCTTAAATTAACCATAATAAAAAACGATCTAATCGGGTCTCTGGTTGCCCTACCCTAGAAGATTAGTAGCGCATTTTACTCGGCATTTCATGCGCTTTGAGATGCTTCTTAGCCCAATACGCTATCTGAAATAGGAGCGACGTAAATTGAACGAATGTGATAGAATTTCGCTGAATTCTTAAATTAACCGTATATAAAATGATCTAATCAGGTCTCTGTTTGCCTTACCCTAGAAGTTTAATAGTGCACTTTACTCGCCATTTCATGCGCTTTGAGATGCCGCTTAGCCCAATACGCTATCTGAAATAGGAGCCACGTAAATTGAACAAATGTGATAAAATCACGCTGAATTCATATATTAACCGTAATATAAAATGATCTAATCGGGTCTCTGTTCGCCCTACCCTAGAAGTTTAATAGTGCATTTTACTCGGCATTTCATGCGCTTTGAGATGCCGCTTATCCCAATACGGTATCTGAAATAGGAGCGACGTAAATTGAACAAATCTGATAGAATTTCGCTGAATTCTTATATGAATCATAATATAAAATGATATAATCGGGTCGCAGTTTGCCCTACCCTAGAAGCTTAATAGTGCATTTTATTCGCCATTTCATGCGCTTTGAGATGCCGCTTAGCCCAATACTCTACCTGAAATAGGAGCGACGTAAATTGAACAAATGTGATAGAAGTACGCTGAATTATTATATTAACCGTAATATAAAATGATGTAATCGGGTCTCTGTTTGCCTTACCCTAGAAGTTTAATTGAGCATTTTACACACCATTTCATGCGCTTTGTAATGCCGCTTAGCCCAGTACGCTATCTGAAATAGGAGCGACGAAAATTGAACAAATGTGATACAATTTCTCTGAATTCTTAAATTAACCATAATATGAAATGATCTAATCGGGTCGCTGTTTGCCCTACCCTAGAAGCTTAATAGTGCATTTTATTCGCCATTTCATGCGCTTTAAGATACCGCCTAGTCCAGTACGCTATCTGAAATAGGAGCGACGTAAATTGAACAAATGTGATAGAATTTCGCTGCATTCTCATATTAACCATAATGTAAAATGATATAATCGGGTCTCTGGACGCCCTATCCTAGAAGTTTAATTGTGCATTTCGCTCGTCATTTCATGCGCTTTGAGATGCCGCTTAGCCCAATACGCTATTAGATATAGGAGCGACGTAAATTGAACAAATATGATAGAATTTCGCTGAATTCTTATGTGAACCATAATATAAAATGATCTAATCGGGTCTCTGATTGCCCTATCATAGAAGTTTAATAGTGCATTTCACTCGCCATTCCACGCGGTTTAAGATGCCGCCTAGCCCAGTACGCTATCTGAAATAGGAGCGACGCAAATTTAAGGAATGTGATAGAATTTCGCTGAATTCTTAAATTAACCATAATATAAAATGATGTAATAGGGTCTCTGTTTGCCCTACCCTAGAAGATTAATAGTGCATTTTACTCGCCATTCCACGCGCTTTAAGATGCCGCATAGCACAGTAGGCTATCTGACATAGGAGCGACGTAAATTGAACAAATGTGATAGAATTACGTAGAATTCTTATATTAACCGTAATGTAAAATGATCTAATCGGGTCTCTGTTTGCCTTACCCTAGAAGTTTATTAGTGCATTTTACTCGCCATTGCATGCGCTTTGAGATGCCGCTTAGCCCAATACGCTATATGAAATAGGAGCGACGTAAATTGAACAAATGTGATACAATTTCGCTGAATTCTTAAATTAACCATAATATAAAATGATCTAATCGGGTCTCTGATTGCCCTATCATAGAAGTTTAATAGTGCATTATACTCGTCATTCCACACGCTTTAAGGTGCCGCCTAGCCCAGTAGGCTATCTGAAATAGGAGCGACGTAAATTGAACAAATGTGATAGAATTACGCTGAATACTTATATTAACCGTAATATAAAATGATCTAATCGGGTCTCTGTTTGCCTTACCCTAGAAGTTTGATAGTCCATTTTACTTGCCATTTCATGCGCTTTGAGATGCCGCCTAGCCCAATACGCTATCTGCAATAGGAGCGACGTAAATTGAACAAATGTGATAGAAATACGCTGAATTCTTATATTAACCGTAATATAAAATAATCTAATCGGGTCTCTGTTTGCCCTACCCTAGAAGTTTAATAGTGCAATTTACTCGCCATTTCATGCGCTTTGAGAAGCCGCTGAACCCAATACGCTATCTAAAATAGGAGCGACGTAAATTGTAGAAATGTGATAGAATTCACGCGGAATTCTTATATTAACCGTAATATAAAATGATCTAATCGTGTCTCTGTTTGCCTTACCCTAGAAGTTTGATAGTGCATTTTACTCGCCATTTCATGCGCTTTGAGAAGCCGCTGAACCCAATACGCTATGTAAAATAGGAGCGACGTAAATTGTAGAAATGTGATAGAATTTCGCTGAATTCTTAAATTAACCATAATATAAAATGATCTAATCGGGTCTCTGGTTGCCCTACGCTAGAAGTTTACTAGTGCATTTTACTCGCCATTTCATGCGCTTTGAGATGCCGCTTAGCCCAATACGCTATCTGAAATGGGAGCGACGTAAATTGAACAAATGTGATTGAGTATCGCTGAATTCTTAAATTAACCATAATATAAAATGATCTAATCGGGTCTGTGTTTGCCCTACCCTAGAAGTTTAATAGTGCAATTTACTGGCCATTTCATGCGCTTTGAGATGCCGCTTAGCCCAATACGCTATCTGTAATAGGAGCGGCGTAAATTGAACTAATGTGGTAGAATTTCGCTGAATTCTTATATTAAACAAAATATAAAATGATGTAATCGGGTCTCTGTTTGCCCTACCCTAGAAGATTAATAGTGCAATTTACTCGCCATTTCATGCGCTTCGAGAAGCCGCTTAGCCCAATACGCTATCTGAAATAGGAGTGACGTAAATTGAACAAAGGTGATAGAATTTCGCTGAATTCTTAAATTAATCAAAATATAAAATCATCTAATCGGGTCTCTGTTTGCACTACCCTAGAAGTTTAATAGTGCAAGTTACTCGCCACTTCATGCGCTTTGAGATGCCGCTTAGCCCAATACGCTATATGAAATAGGAGCGACGTAAATTGAACAAATGTGATAGGATTTCACTGAATTCTTATATTAAACATAATGTAAAATTATATAATCGCGCCTGTGTTCGCCCCACCCTAGAAGTTTAACACTGCATTTCACTAGACATTCCACACGCTTTAGGATGCCGCCCAGCCCAGTAGGCGATCTGAAATAGGAGCGACATCAATTGAACAAATGTGATAGAATTACGCTGAATTCTTATGTTAACCGTAATATAAAATGATCGAATCTGGTCTCTGTTTGCCTTACCCCAGAAGTTTAATAGTGCATTTTACTCGCCATTTCATGCGCTTTCGGATGCCGCTTAGCGCAATACGCTATCTGAAATAGGAGCGACGTAAATTGAACGAATGTGATAGAATTTCGCTGAATTCTTAAATTAACCATAATATAAAATGATCTAATCGCGACTCTGGTTGCCCTACCCTAGAAGCTTAATAGTGCATTTTACTCGCGATTTCATGCGCTTTGAGATGCCGCTTAGCCCAATACGCTATCTGAAGTAGGAGCGACGTAAATTGAACGAATGTGATAGAATCTCGCTGCATTCTTATATTAACCGTAATATAAAATGATCTCATCGGGTCTCCGTTTGCCTTACCCTAGAAGTTCGATAGTGCATTTTACTCGCCATTTCATGCGCTTTGAGATGCCGCTTAGCCCAATACGCTATCTGAAATAGGAGCGACGTAAATTGAACAAATGTGATAGAATTTCGCGGAATTCTTAAATTAACCATAATATAAAATGATCTAATCGGGTCTCTGTTAACCCTACCCTAGAAGTTTAACAGTTCATTTTACTCGCCATTTCATGCGCTTTGAGAGGCCGCTTAGCCCAATACGCTATCTGAAATAGGAGCGACGTAAATTGAATAAATGTGATAGAATTTCGCTGAATTCTTAAATTAACCATAATATAAAATGACCTAATCGGGTCTCTGTTTGCCCTACCCTAGAGGTTTAATAGTGCATTTTACTCGCCATTTCATGCGCTTTGAGAAGCCGCTGAACCCAATACGCTATCTAAAATAGGAGCGACGTAAATTGTAGGAATGTGATAGAATTCACGCGGAATTCTTATATTAACCGTAATATAAAATGATCTAATCGTGTCTCTGTTTGCCTTACCCTAGAAGTTTGATAGTGCATTTTACTCGCCATTTCATGCGCTTTGAGAAGCCGCTGAACCCAATACGCTATCTAAAATAGGAGCGACGTAAATTGTAGAAATGTGATAGAATTTCGCTGAATTCTTAAATTAACCATAATATAAAATGATCTAATCGGGTCTCTGGTTGCTCTACCCTAGAAGTTTAATAGTGCAATTTACTGGCCATTTCATGCGCTTTGAGATGCCGCTTATCCCAATACGCTATCTGAAATAGGAGCGGCGTAAATTGAATTAATTTGGTAGAATTTCGCTGAATTCTTATATTAAACAAAATATAAAATGATGTAATCGGGTCTCTGTTTGCCCTACCCTAGAAGATTAATAGTGCAATTTACTCGCCATTTCATGCGCTTCGAGAAGCCGCTTAGCCCAATACGCTATCTGAAATAGGAGTGACGTAAATTGAACAAATGTGATAGAATTTCGCTGAATTCTTAAATTAATCAAAATATAAAATGATCTAATCGGGTCTCTGTTTGCCCTACCCTAGAAGTTTAATAGTGCAAGTTACTCGCCACTTCATGCGCTTTGAGATGCCGCTTAGCCCAATACGCTATCTGAAATAGGAGCGACGTAAATTGAACGAATGTGATAGAATTTCGGTGAATTCTTAAATTAACCATAATATAAAATGATCTAATCGCGACTCTGGTTGCCCTACCCTAGAAGCTTAATAGTGCATTTTACTCGCGATTTCATGCGCTTTGAGATGCCGCTTAGCCCAATACGCTATCTGAAGTAGGAGCGACGTAAATTGAACGAATGTGATAGAATCTCGCTGCATTCTTATGTTAACCGTAATATAAAGTGATCTCATCGGGTCTCTGTTTGCCTTACCCTAGAAGTTCGATAGTGTATTTTACTCGCCAGTTCATGCGCTTTGAGATGCCGCTTAGACCAATACTCTATCTGAAATAGGAGCGACGTAAATTGAACAAATGTGATAGAATTTCGCTGAATTCTTAAATTAACCATAATATAAAATGACCTAATCGGGTCTCTGTTTGCCCTACCCTAGAGGTTTAATAGTGCATTTTACTCGCCATTTCATGCGCTTTGAGATGTCGCTTAGCCCAATACGCTATCTGAAATAGGAGCGACGTAAATTGAACAAATGTGATAGAATTTCGCTGAATTCTTAAATGAACCATAATATAAAATGATCTAATCGGGTCTCTGTTTGCCTTACCCTAGAAGTTTAATAGTGCAATTTACTCGCCATTTCATGCGTTTTGAGAAGCCGCTTAGCCCAATACGCTATCTGAAATAGTCGCGACGTAAATTGAACAAATGTGATAGAATTACGCTGAATTCTTATATTAACCGTAATATAAAATGATCTAATCGGGTCTCTGTTTGCCTTACCCTAGAAGTTTGATAGTGCATTTTACACGCCATTTCATGCGCTTTGCGGTGCCGCTTAGACCAATACGCTATCTGAAATAGGAGCGACGTAAATTGAACAAATGTGATAGAATTTCGCTGGATTCTTAAATTAACCATAATATAAAATGATCTAATCGGGTCTCTGTTTGCCCTACCGTTGAAGTTTAATAGTGCATTTTACTCGCCATTTCATGCGCTTTGAGATGCCGCTTGGCCCAATACGCTATCTGAAATAGAAGTGACGTAAACTGAACGAATGTGATAGAATTTCGCTGGATTCTTAAATTAACCATAATATAAAATGATCTAATCGGGACTCTGGTTGCCCTACCCTAGAAGTTTAACAGTGCATTTTACTCGCGATTTCATGCGCTTTGACATGCCGGTTAGCCCAATACGCTATCTGAATTAGGAGCGACGTAAATTGAACAAATGTGATAGATCTACGCTGCATTCTTATATTAACTGTAATATGAAATGATATCATCGGGTCTCTGTTTGCCTTTCCCTAGAAGTTCGATAGTGCATTTTACTCGCCATTTCATGCGCTTTGAGATGCCGCTTAGCCCAATACGCTATCTGAAATAGAAGTGACGTAAATTGAACGAATGTGATAGAATTTCCCTGGATTCTTAAATTAACCATAATATAAAATGATCTAATCGGGACTCTGGTTGCCCTACCCTAGAAGTTTAATAGTGCATTTTACTCGCCGTTTCATGCGCTTTAAGATGCCGCTTAGCCCAATACGCTATCTGAAACACGAGCGACGTAAATTGAACAAATCTGATAGAATTTCGCTGAATTCTTATATTAACCAAAATATAAAATGATCTAATCGGGTCTCTGATTGCCCTATCATAGAATGTTAATAGTGTATTTTACTCGCCATTCCACGCGCGTTAAGATGCCGCCTAGCCCAATACGCTATCTGAAATAGGAGCGACGTAAATTGAACATATGTGATAGAATTAAGCTGAATTCTTATATTAACCGTAATATAAAATGATCTAATCGGGTCTCTGTTTGCCTTACCCTAGAAGTTTAATAGTGCATTTTACTCGCCATTCCATGCGCTTTCAGATGCCGCTTAGCCCAATACGCTATCTGAAGTAGGAGCGACGTAAATTGAACAAACGTGATAGAATTACGCAGAATTCTTATATTAACCATAATATGATATGATCTATTTGGGTCTCTGATTGCCCTATCGCAGACGGTTAGTATTGCATTTTACTCGCAATTCCACGCGCTTTAAGATGCCGCCTTGCCCAATATACTATCTGAAATAGGAGCGTCGTAAATTGAACAATTGTTATAGAATTACGCAGAATTCTTATATTAACCATAATATAAAATGATCTAATCGGGTCTCTGTTTGCCGTACCCTAGAAGTTTAATAGTGCATTTCACTCGCCATTTCATGCGCTTTGAGATGCCGCTTAGCCCAATACGCTATCTGAAATAGGAGCGACGTAAATTGAATAAATGTGATAGAATTTCGCTGAATTCTTAAATTAACCATAATATAAAATGACCTAATCGGGTCTCTGTTTGCCCTACCCTAGAGGTTTAATAGTGCATTTTACTCGCCATTTCATGCGCTTTGAGAAGCCGCTGAACCCAATACGCTATCTAAAATAGGAGCGACGTAAATTGTAGGAATGTGATAGAATTCACGCGGAATTCTTATATTAACCGTAATATAAAATGATCTAATCGTGTCTCTGTTTGCCTTACCCTAGAAGTTTGATAGTGCATTTTACTCGCCATTTCATGCGCTTTGAGAAGCCGCTGAACCCAATACGCTATCTAAAATAGGAGCGACGTAAATTGTAGAAATGTGATAGAATTTCGCTGAATTCTTAAATTAACCATAATATAAAATGATCTAATCGGGTCTCTGGTTGCCCTACCCTAGAAGTTTAATAGTGCAATTTACTGGCCATTTCATGCGCTTTGAGATGCCGCTTATCCCAATACGCTATCTGAAATAGGAGCGGCGTAAATTGAACTAATGTGGTAGAATTTCGCTGAATTCTTATATTAAACAAAATATAAAATGATGTAATCGGGTCTCTGTTTGCCCTACCCTAGAAGATTAATAGTGCAATTTACTCGCCATTTCATGCGCTTCGAGAAGCCGCTTAGCCCAATACGCTATCTGAAATAGGAGTGACGTAAATTGAACAAATGTGATAGAATTTCGCTGAATTCTTAAATTAATCAAAATATAAAATGATCTAATCGGGTCTCTGTTTGCCCTACCCTAGAAGTTTAATAGTGCAAGTTACTCGCCACTTCATGCGCTTTGAGATGCCGCTTAGCCCAATACGCTATCTGAAATAGGAGCGACGTAAATTGAACGAATGTGATAGAATTTCGGTGAATTCTTAAATTAACCATAATATAAAATGATCTAATCGCGACTCTGGTTGCCCTACCCTAGAAGCTTAATAGTGCATTTTACTCGCGATTTCATGCGCTTTGAGATGCCGCTTAGCCCAATACGCTATCTGAAGTAGGAGCGACGTAAATTGAACGAATGTGATAGAATCTCGCTGCATTCTTATGTTAACCGTAATATAAAGTGATCTCATCGGGTCTCTGTTTGCCTTACCCTAGAAGTTCGATAGTGTATTTTACTCGCCAGTTCATGCGCTTTGAGATGCCGCTTAGACCAATACGCTATCTGAAATAGGAGCGACGTAAATTGAACAAATGTGATAGAATTTCGCTGAATTCTTAAATTAACCATAATATAAAATGACCTAATCGGGTCTCTGTTTGCCCTACCCTAGAGGTTTAATAGTGCATTTTACTCGCCATTTCATGCGCTTTGAGATGTCGCTTAGCCCAATACGCTATCTGAAATAGGAGCGACGTAAATTGAACAAATGTGATAGAATTTCGCTGAATTCTTAAATGAACCATAATATAAAATGATCTAATCGGGTCTCTGTTTGCCTTACCCTAGAAGTTTAATAGTGCAATTTACTCGCCATTTCATGCGTTTTGAGAAGCCGCTTAGCCCAATACGCTATCTGAAATAGTCGCGACGTAAATTGAACAAATGTGATAGAATTACGCTGAATTCTTATATTAACCGTAATATAAAATGATCTAATCGGGTCTCTGTTTGCCTTACCCTAGAAGTTTGATAGTGCATTTTACACGCCATTTCATGCGCTTTGCGGTGCCGCTTAGACCAATACGCTATCTGAAATAGTAGCGACGTAAATTGAACGAATGTGATAGAATTTCGCTGGATTCTTAAATTAACCATAATATAAAATGATCTAATCGGGTCTCTGTTTGCCCTACCGTTGAAGTTTAATAGTGCATTTTACTCGCCATTTCATGCGCTTTGAGATGCCGCTTGGCCCAATACGCTATCTGAAATAGAAGTGACGTAAATTGAACGAATGTGATAGAATTTCGCTGGATTCTTAAATTAACCATAATATAAAATGATCTAATCGGGACTCTGGTTGCCCTACCCTAGAAGTTTAACAGTGCATTTTACTCGCGATTTCATGCGCTTTGACATGCCGGTTAGCCCAATACGCTATCTGAATTAGGAGCGACGTAAATTGAACAAATGTGATAGATCTACGCTGCATTCTTATATTAACTGTAATATGAAATGATATCATCGGGTCTCTGTTTGCCTTTCCCTAGAAGTTCGATAGTGCATTTTACTCGCCATTTCATGCGCTTTGAGATGCCGCTTAGCCCAATACGCTATCTGAAATAGAAGTGACGTAAATTGAACGAATGTGATAGAATTTCCCTGGATTCTTAAATTAACCATAATATAAAATGATCTAATCGGGACTCTGGTTGCCCTACCCTAGAAGTTTAATAGTGCATTTTACTCGCCGTTTCATGCGCTTTAAGATGCCGCTTAGCCGAATACGCTATCTGAAATAGGAGCGACGTAAAGTGAACAAATGTGATAGAATTTCGCTGGATTCTTATATTAAACAAAATATAAAATGATGTAATCGGGTCTCTGTTTGCCCTACCCTAGAAGTTTATTAGTGCAATTTACTCGCCATTTCATGCGCTTTGTGAGGCCACTTAGCCCAATACGCTATCTGAAATAGGAGCGACGTAAATTGAACAAATGTGATAGAATTTCGCTGAATTCATGAATTAACCATAATATAAAATGATCTAATCGGGTCTCTGTTTGCCCTACCGTTGAAGTTTAATAGTGCAATTTACTCGCCATTTCATGCGGTTTGAGATGCCGCTTAGCCCAATACGCTATCTGAAATAGGAGCGGCGTAAATTGAACAAATGTGATAGAATTTCGCTGAACTCTTATATTATCCATAATGTAAAATTATCTAATCGGCCCTCTGTTCGCCCAACCCTAGAAGTTTAATAGTGCATTTTACTCGCCATTTCATGCGCATTGAGATGCCGCTTAGACCAATACGCTATCTGAAATCGGAGCGACGTAAATTGAACAAATGTGATAGAATTTCGCTGAATTCTTAAATTAACCATAATATAAAATGATCTAATCGGGTCTCTGTTTGCCCTACCGTTGAAGTTTAATAGTGCATTTTACTCGCCATTTCATGCGCTTTGAGATGCCGCTTAGCCCAATACGCTATCTGAAACACGAGCGACGTAAATTGAACAAATCTGATAGAATTTCGCTGAATTCTTATATTAACCAAAATATAAAATGATCTAATCGGGTCTCTGATTGCCCTATCATAGAATGTTAATAGTGTATTTTACTCGCCATTCCACGCGCGTTAAGATGCCGCCTAGCCCAATACGCTATCTGAAATAGGAGCGACGTAAATTGAACATATGTGATAGAATTAAGCTGAATTCTTATATTAACCGTAATATAAAATGATCTAATCGGGTCTCTGTTTGCCTTACCCTAGAAGTTTAATAGTGCATTTTACTCGCCATTCCATGCGCTTTCAGATGCCGCTTAGCCCAATACGCTATCTGAAGTAGGAGCGACGTAAATTGAACAAACGTGATAGAATTACGCAGAATTCTTATATTAACCATAATATGATATGATCTATTTGGGTCTCTGATTGCCCTATCGCAGACGGTTAGTATTGCATTCTACTCGCAATTCCACGCGCTTTAAGATGCCGCCTTGCCCAATATACTATCTGAAATAGGAGCGTCGTAAATTGAACAATTGTTATAGAATTACGCAGAATTCTTATATTAACCATAATATAAAATGATCTAATCGGGTCTCTGTTTGCCGTACCCTAGAAGTTTAATAGTGCATTTCACTCGCCATTTCATGCGCTTTGAGATGCCGCTTGGCCCAATACGCTATCTGAAATAGGAGCGACGTAAATTGAACAAATGTGATAGAATTTCGCTGAATTCTTATATTAACCATAATGTAAAATGATCTAATCGGCTCTCTGTTCGCCCTACCCTAGAAGTTTAATAATGCAATTTACTCGCCATTTAATGCGCTTTGAGAAGCCGTTAAGCCCAATACGCTATCTGAAATAGGAGCGACGTAAATTGAACAAATGTGATAGAATTTCGCTGAATTCTTATTTATTTATTTATTCATTTGTAAATTGTACGGGTATAAACCCAATGTGTACACATAAGTAAGAACTATAACAAAAATAAAAGAAATGAAGGCAGTCACACAATGTAGTATTAAACAAAAAGGCAATTGTAAAGAAATTATAATAAAACATTATCTAAGCAGTGCGCAGTGCTAAGTGTAAAGATTTTTTAAAGCTAGGAATAGAGCCACTGAAAAAATCAACCTTATCCGTAACTGTGTTGGCAGATTTTAATATACGAATAATTGGATCACTAGAACCATATTTAGTTTTTATGGTAGCATAATGAAATACATGACTTCTTCTAAGATACCTTGTGGGAGCATAAAAGTGAATAAGTTCTAATAATTGCGGACAGGAGATTTGAGCATGTATAATTTTGAATAAAAAAGATAGATCAGTGACAATCCTGCGATCATACAAAGAAGTCATATTAAGTATCTTTAGTAATGGGTCATAATCATGATCATTGCGCAACATGGGTCTGTTTAATCTAAAAGCAATATGCCTGATGAATTTATGCTGCACTCTCTCTAACATTAGGTTATATTTTGAGAATTCCGGAGACCAGATGACTGAAGCATACTCTAATTGAGGCCGGACCAATTGAATATACAGTAGCCTAATGGTGTCCATGTTTTTAAAATCAGTGGTGAAACGCTTAATAAAACCTAATGATTTGAGAGCAGTGCTCACAATGTTGTTGCAGTGCTTTGAGAAATTTAGTGTTGGTGTAATGCAGACACCAAGGTCGTTAATTTCACTAACCTCCAATAATTCGAGACTATTAAAACTATAATCCGCGATTATAGGATGAATGCTACGGGATGACCTCATTACATAACATTTAGTAATGTTTAGTTTCATTTTATTTGTTCTGCACCAATCACAAAACCTTGTGAGATCAGACTGAAGTTTATGTGTATCACAAATATCTGAAACTCTTCTAAAAATCTTGAGGTCATCTGCGTACAAAAGAAACCTGCTGTGGGCAAAAACATCTTGTAAATCATTAATAAAAATATTAAATAATAATGGACCCAGACGTTAACCTTGAGGAACTCCTGAGGTGGCTTTTATAGGAGAAGATAGGGAGTTTTTCACTTTAACAAATTGCAAGCGGTCCATGAGGTAAGATTTAACCCATGCCAGCAAGTTTCCATTACATCCTATAGCCGAAAGTTTTGATACTAGAATTGAGTGATCAACCGAGTCGAAGGCTTTTTTAAAATCAGTGAAAACAGTATCAACTTGTAAATTACTTTGCAAGCTGGTAGAAATGTAGTTGCAAAAAACAGTAAGACTAGTGACTGTAGAACGACCTTGTATAAAACCATGTTGTTCATCGCAGATGAGATGAGAAAAAATTTGACTAAGTTTCTCACTGACAATATTTTCAAATACCTTAGGTATTACACTAATGATAGAAACAGGTCTGTAGTTTCCGACATCTGAAACATTTCCTGACTTTAAAACGGGTGTTACCAGAGAAGTTTTCCAGCACGTTGGAAAAATTCCAGTACTTAAAGATTTATTAAAGATAATCCAAAGAGGCCGAGATAGAATAAAACTACAAGATTTGAAAAACTTAGGGGGTATGCCATCATATCCCGGACCTTTTTTAATATCAAGAGAATTTAGTTTTGTGAATATTTCACTGATATTAATGAAAATATCAGATACATGTGTAACAGATTGTGTTTCAATTATGGAAGATGTAGCGGAGTCGGAGACGTAGACATTGCCAAAAAATGAAGCAAAGATATTAGCAATAGATTCACTATTTGTGGCAGTTTCAGTTGCATTCGACATTACGTTAGATATGTTATTTAAACGACGATGAGAATTGACAAAATTCCAGAAAGACTTAATATTGTATTGTATAGAGTATTCGGTAGCATGAATGTATGCAGAGTAACATTGAGTAGTTAATTTCTTACACATAGAACGTAGATTCGAAAAGCATAAATAGTCAGCAAAAGAACAGGTCTTTTTAAAATTCAGATGAGCACGCTTTTTCTCTTTTACTAATTTGATCAGTTGTGGAGAAAACCATTTAGGGTACTTAGAGTTATTATAAGTACATTTAGGAACAAACGTATCAATAGCAACAAACAAGTACTCATACAAGATGTTAACTGCATCATCAACACGTAAGTCAGTTAGAATATTATCCCAATATATACTGCTCAGATAGTCACAAATTCCTTGAAAGTTACCTCGATTGAAATTATAGTACCTATAAGAGTCACATGGTTTATAATTGAAAACAGACAATTCAATCGAAGTATTCAGCGGAGGGTGAAATTTATCCTGTCGTAGAAGCGCATCTAGAGCTCGAGTAACATAAGTCTTCTGGATGCTGGAGAAACAGAGATCCAACATACTTCCATGTTCGTTGAAAAATTCATTTTTTTGTAATAAACTATGATAATTCATAGTTTGTAATAAGCATTCAACAGCTAAAAGTTCATTTGATGATGCATTTGAACGCATAACGTATGATAAGTAGGACTGATTGACAATAAAATCGGTATGAGGTAAGTTGTAATCACCAAACACAAGAATGTGACTATTTTGATAAGCATCAACAATTTCCGAGATCGAACTGCAATGCTCTTCATATAATGCTGCAGGCGATGAAGGTGGTAAATATACTGCACCAAGTATTATCGGATGAATACCATTGTGTATAATAACAAATGTTTGTTCAACTTTAGTACTTTTTATATTAACTTCTTCACAACTTAGTGAGTTTGGAATAGCTATAAGAACACCACCAGCCCTGCTAAATCCACTTGTGAGATCCGATCTATCACATCGAAAGATTCTGTAGCCATCAAATCCGAGTTCACCAGCAGGTATTGTTTTATCAAGCCAAGTTTCAACTAAAACAAATATGTCATAGATATTTGATAAAGAAGGTATAGCCTGCCGTAAATTGTCCAATTTGGTTCGAAGACCTCGTATATTCTGGTAATAAATGTTTAGTTTATTCACTCGGTTTTTGGTGCCGTACGCCTGGTAACAATTTTTGGTATTCCATTGAAATATCTAATAGTTTTTCCATTATCGTTGGTACTCCGTAGTTCAGCTTTGAGTTTATTTAAATATGACCGTTGGTCATATATTAACCATATTATAAAATGACCTAACCGGGTCTCTGATTGCCCTATCATAGAAGGTTAGTAGTGCATTTTACTCGTCATTCCATGCGCTTTCAGATGCCGCTTAGCCCAATACGCTATCTGAAGTAGGAGCGACGTAAATTGAACAAACGTGATAGAATTACGCAGAATTCTTATATTAACCATAATATGATATGATCTATTTGGGTCTCTGATTGCCCTATCGCAGACGGTGAGTATTGCATTTTACTCGCCATTCCACGCGCTTTAAGATGCCGCCTTGCCCAATATACTATCTGAAATAGGAGCGTCGTAAATTGAACAATTGTTATAGAATTACGCAGAATTCTTATATTAACCATAATATAAAATTATCTAATCGGGTCTCTGTTTGCCCTACCCTAGAAGTTTAATTGAGCATTTTACTCGACATTTCATATCCTTTAAGATGCCACCTAGCCCAATACGCTATCTGAAATAGGGGCGACGTACATTGAACAAACGTGATAAAATTACGCTGAATTCTTATATTAACCATAATATAATACGATCTATTCGGGTCTCTGATTACCCTATCATAGAAGTTTAATAGTGCATTTTACTCTACATTTCATGTGCTTTAAGATTCCGCTTAGCCCAATACGCCATCTGAAATAGGAGCGACGTAAATTGAACGAATGTGATAGAATTTCGCTGAATTCTTATATTAACAGAAATATAAAATGATCTAATCGCGTCTCTGATTGCCCTATCATATAAGTTTAATAGTGCATTTCACTCGCCATTCCACGCGCTTTAAGATGCTGCTTCGCCCAATACGCTATCTGAAATAGGAGCGACGTAAATTGAACAAATGTGATAGAATTTCGCTGAATTCTTATATTAACCATAATGTAAAATGATCTAATCGCGTCTCTGTTCGCCCTCACCTAGAAGTTTAACAGTGCATTCCACTCGCCATTGCATGCGCTTTGAGATACCGCCTAGCCCAGTACGCTATCTGAAATAGGAACGACGTAAATTGAACAAATCTGATAGAATTACGCTGAATTCTTATATTAGCCGTAATATAAAATGATCTCACCGTGTCTCTGTTTGCCTCACCCTAGAAGATTAATAGTCCATTTCACTCGCCATTTCATGCGCTTTGAGATGCCGCTTAGCCCAACACGCTATCTGAAATAGGAGCGACGTAAATTGAACAAATGTGATAGAATTTCGGTGAATTCTTATATTAACCATAATGTAAAATGATATAATCGTGTCACTGTTTGCCCTGCCCTAGACGTTTAATAGTGCAATTTACTCGCCATTTCATGCGCTTTGAGATGCCGCTTTGCCTAATACGCTATCTGAAATGGGAGCGACGTAAATTGAACAAATGTGATAGAATTTCGCTGAATTCTTACATTAACCATAATATAAAATGATCTGATCGGGTCTCTGTTCGCCCTACCCTAGAAGTTTAATAGTGCATTTCACTCGGCATGTCATGCGCTTTGAGCTGCCGCTTAGCCCAATACGCTATCTGAAATAGGAGCGACGTAAATAGAACAAATGTGATAGAATTTCGCTGAATTCTTATATTAAACAAAATATAAAATGATCTAATCGGGTCTCTGATTGCCATACCATTGAAGTTCAATAGTGCACTTGACTCGCCATTTCACACGCTTTAAGATGCCGACTAGCCCAGTACGCTATCTGAAATAGGAGCGCCATCAATTGAACAAATGTGATAGAATTACGCTGAATTCTTATATTAACCGTAGTATAAAATGATGTAATCGGGTCTCTGTTTGCCTTACCCTAGAAGTTTAATAGTGCATTTTACACGCCATTTCATGCGCTTCGAGATGCCGCTTAGCCCAATACGCTATCTGAAACAGGAGCAACGTAAATTGAACAAATGTGATAGAATTTCGCTGAATTCTTATATTATCCATAATGTAAAATGATCCAATCGGGTCTCTGTCCGCCCTACCCTAGAAGCTTAATAGGGCATTTCACTCGCCATTTCATGCGCTTTGAGTTGCCGCTTAGCCCAATACGCTGTCTGAAATAGGAGCGACGTAAATTGAACAAATGTGATAGAATTTCGCTGAATTGTTATATTAACCATAACGTAAAATGATATAATCGTGTCACTGTTTGCCCTGCCCTAGAAGTTTAATAGTGCATTTTACTCGACATTTCATGCGCTTTGAGATGGTGCTTTGCCTAATACGCTATCTGAAATAGGAGCGACGTAAATTGAACAAATGTGATAGAATTTCGCTGAATTCTTACATTAACCATAATGTAAAATGATCGGATCGGGTCTCTGTTCGCCCTACCCTAGAAGTTTAATAGTGCATTTCACTCGTCATTTCATGCGCTTTGAGATGCCGCTTAGCCCAATATACTATCTGAAATAGGAGCGACGCAAATTGAACAAATGTGATAGAATTTCGCTGAATACTTACATTAACCAAAATATAGAATGATCTAATCGGTTCTCTAATTGCCCTATCATAGAAGTTTAATAGTGCATTTTACTCGCCATTGCACGCGCTTTAAGATGCCGCCTAGCCCAGTACGCTATCTGAAATAGGAGCGACGTAAATTGAACAAATGTGATAGAATTTTGCTGAATTCTTAAATTAACCATACTATAAAAGGATCTAATCGGGTCTCTGTTTGCCCTACCCTAGAAGTTTTATAGTGCATTTTACTCGCCATGTCATGCGCTTTGAGATGCCGCTTATCCCAAAACGCTATCTGAAATAGGAGCGACGTAAATTGAACAAATCTGATAGAATTGCGCTGAATCCTTATATTAACCGTAATTTAAAATGATCTAATCGGGTCTCTGTTTGCCGTACCCTCGAAGTTTAATAGTGCATTTTACTCGACATTTCATGCGCTTTGAGATGCCGCTTAGCCCAATGCGCTATCTGAATTTGAGCTACGTAAATTGAAAAAATGTGATAGAATTTCGCTGAATTCTTATATTAACCATAATGTAAATGATCCAATCGGGTCTCTGATTGTCCTATCCGAGAAGTTTAGTAGTGCATTTTACTCGACATTTCATACGTTTTACGATGCCGCACAGCCCAATACGCTATCTGATATAGGAGCGTCGTAAATTGAACAAATGTAATAGAATTACACTGAATTATTATATTAATCATAATATAAGGTGATGTAATCGGGTCTCTGATTGCTCTATCACAGAAGTTTAATAGTGCATTTTACTCGCCCTTTCATGCCCTTTAAGGTGCCTGTTAGTCCAATACGCTATCTGAAATAGGGGCGACGTAAATTGAAAAATGTGATAAAATGACGCTGAATTATTATATTAATCATAATATAAGATGATCTAATCGGGACTCTGCTTGTCCAATCCTAGAAGTTTAGTAGTGCATTTGCTCGCCATTTCATGCGCTTTAAGGTCCCAACTATCCCAATCCGCTATCAGAAATAGGAGCGACGTAAATTGAACAAATGTGATAGAATTTCGCTGAATTGTTATATTAACCATAACGTAAAATGATATAATCGTGTCACTGTTTGCCCTGCCCTAGAAGTTTAATAGTGCATTTTACTCGCCATTTCATGCGCTTTGAGATGGTGCTTTGCATAATACGCTATCTGAAATAGGAGCGACGTAAATTGAACAAATGTGATAGAATTTCGCTGAATTCTTATATTAACCATAATGTAAAATGATATAATCGTGTCACTGTTTGCCCTGCCCTAGAAGCTTAATAGTGCATTTTACTCGCTATTTCATGCGCTTTGAGATGCCGCTTTGCCTAATACGCTATCTGAAATGGGAGCGACGTAAATTGAACAAATGTGATAGAATTTCGCTGAATTCTTACATTAACCATAATGTAAAATGATCTGATCGGGTCTCTGTTCGCCCTACCCTAGAAGTTTAATAGTGCATTTCACTCGTCATTTCATGCGCTTTGAGATGCCGCTTAGCCCAATATACTATCTGAAATAGGAGCGTCGTAAATTGAACAAATGTAATAGAATTACACTGAATTATTATATTAATCATAATATAAGGTGATGTAATCGGGTCTCTGATTGCTCTATCACAGAAGTTTAATAGTGCATTTTACTCGCCATTTCATGCCCTTTAAGGTGCCGTTTAGTCCAATACGCTATCTGAAATAGGGGCGACGTAAATTGAAAAATGTGATAAAATGACGCTGAATTATAATATTAATCAGAATATAAGATGATCTAATCGGGTCTCTGCTTGCCCAATCCTAGAACTTTAGTAGTGCATTTACTCGTCATTTCATGCGCTTTAAGGTCCCGACTATCCCAATCCGCTATCTGAAATAGGAGCGACGTAAATTGAACAAATCTGATAGAATTGCGCTGAATCCTTATATTAACCGTAATTTAAAATGATCTAATCGGGTCTCTGTTTGCCGTACCCTCGAAGTTTAATAGTGCATTTTACTCGACATTTCATGCGCTTTGAGATGCCGCTTAGCCCAATGCGCTATCTGAATTTGAGCTACGTAAATTGAAAAAATGTGATAGAATTTCGCTGAATTCTTATATTAACCATAATGTAAAATGATCCAATCGGGTCTCTGATTGTCCTATCCGAGAAGTTTAGTAGTGCATTTTACTCGACATTTCATACGTTTTACGATGCCGCACAGCCCAATACGCTATCTGATATAGGAGCGTCGTAAATTGAACAAATGTAATAGAATTACACTGAATTATTATATTAATCATAATATAAGGTGATGTAATCGGGTCTCTGATTGCTCTATCACAGAAGTTTAATAGTGCATTTTACTCGCCCTTTCATGCCCTTTAAGGTGCCTGTTAGTCCAATACGCTATCTGAAATAGGGGCGACGTAAATTGAAAAATGTGATAAAATGACGCTGAATTATTATATTAATCATAATATAAGATGATCTAATCGGGACTCTGCTTGTCCAATCCTAGAAGTTTAGTAGTGCATTTGCTCGCCATTTCATGCGCTTTAAGGTCCCAACTATCCCAATCCGCTATCAGAAATAGGAGCGACGTAAATTGAACAAATGTGATAGAATTTCGCTGAATTGTTATATTAACCATAACGTAAAATGATATAATCGTGTCACTGTTTGCCCTGCCCTAGAAGTTTAATAGTGCATTTTACTCGCCATTTCATGCGCTTTGAGATGGTGCTTTGCATAATACGCTATCTGAAATAGGAGCGACGTAAATTGAACAAATGTGATAGAATTTCGCTGAATTCTTATATTAACCATAATGTAAAATGATATAATCGTGTCACTGTTTGCCCTGCCCTAGAAGCTTAATAGTGCATTTTACTCGCTATTTCATGCGCTTTGAGATGCCGCTTTGCCTAATACGCTATCTGAAATGGGAGCGACGTAAATTGAACAAATGTGATAGAATTTCGCTGAATTCTTACATTAACCATAATGTAAAATGATCTGATCGGGTCTCTGTTCGCCCTACCCTAGAAGTTTAATAGTGCATTTCACTCGTCATTTCATGCGCTTTGAGATGCCGCTTAGCCCAATATACTATCTGAAATAGGAGCGTCGTAAATTGAACAAATGTAATAGAATTACACTGAATTATTATATTAATCATAATATAAGGTGATGTAATCGGGTCTCTGATTGCTCTATCACAGAAGTTTAATAGTGCATTTTACTCGCCATTTCATGCCCTTTAAGGTGCCGTTTAGTCCAATACGCTATCTGAAATAGGGGCGACGTAAATTGAAAAATGTGATAAAATGACGCTGAATTATAATATTAATCAGAATATAAGATGATCTAATCGGGTCTCTGCTTGCCCAATCCTAGAACTTTAGTAGTGCATTTACTCGTCATTTCATGCGCTTTAAGGTCCCGACTATCCCAATCCGCTATCTGAAATAGGAGCGACGTAAATTGAACAAATCTGATAGAATTGCGCTGAATCCTTATATTAACCGTAATTTAAAATGATCTAATCGGGTCTCTGTTTGCCGTACCCTCGAAGTTTAATAGTGCATTTTACTCGACATTTCATGCGCTTTGAGATGCCGCTTAGCCCAATGCGCTATCTGAATTTGAGCTACGTAAATTGAAAAAATGTGATAGAATTTCGCTGAATTCTTATATTAACCATAATGTAAAATGATCCAATCGGGTCTCTGATTGTCCTATCCGAGAAGTTTAGTAGTGCATTTTACTCGACATTTCATACGTTTTTACGATGCCGCACAGCCCAATACGCTATCTGATATAGGAGCGTCGTAAATTGAACAAATGTAATAGAATTACACTGAATTATTATATTAATCATAATATAAGGTGATGTAATCGGGTCTCTGATTGCTCTATCACAGAAGTTTAATAGTGCATTTTACTCGCCCTTTCATGCCCTTTAAGGTGCCTGTTAGTCCAATACGCTATCTGAAATAGGGGCGACGTAAATTGAAAAATGTGATAAAATGACGCTGAATTATTATATTAATCATAATATAAGATGATCTAATCGGGACTCTGCTTGTCCAATCCTAGAAGTTTAGTAGTGCATTTGCTCGCCATTTCATGCGCTTTAAGGTCCCAACTATCCCAATCCGCTATCAGAAATAGGAGCGACGTAAATTGAACAAATGTGATAGAATTTCGCTGAATTGTTATATTAACCATAACGTAAAATGATATAATCGTGTCACTGTTTGCCCTGCCCTAGAAGTTTAATAGTGCATTTTACTCGCCATTTCATGCGCTTTGAGATGGTGCTTTGCCTAATACGCTATCTGAAATAGGAGCGACGTAAATTGAACAAATGTGATAGAATTTCGCTGAATTCTTATATTAACCATAATGTAAAATGATATAATCGTGTCACTGTTTGCCCTGCCCTAGAAGCTTAATAGTGCATTTTACTCGCTATTTCATGCGCTTTGAGATGCCGCTTTGCCTAATACGCTATCTGAAATGGGAGCGACGTAAATTGAACAAATGTGATACAATTTCGCTGAATTCTTACATTAACCATAATGTAAAATGATCTGATCGGGTCTCTGTTCGCCCTACCCTAGAAGTTTAATAGTGCATTTCACTCGTCATTTCATGCGCTTTGAGATGCCGCTTAGCCCAATATACTATCTGAAATAGGAGCGTCGTAAATTGAACAAATGTAATAGAATTACACTGAATTATTATATTAATCATAATATAAGGTGATGTAATCGGGTCTCTGATTGCTCTATCACAGAAGTTTAATAGTGCATTTTACTCGCCATTTCATGCCCTTTAAGGTGCCGTTTAGTCCAATACGCTATCTGAAATAGGGGCGACGTAAATTGAAAAATGTGATAAAATGACGCTGAATTATAATATTAATCATAATATAAGATGATCTAATCGGGTCTCTGCTTGCCCAATCCTAGAACTTTAGTAGTGCATTTACTCGTCATTTCATGCGCTTTAAGGTCCCGACTATCCCAATCCGCTATCTGAAATAGGAGCGACGTAAATTGAACAAATGTGATAGAATTACGCAGAATTCTTATATTAATCATAATATAAGATGACCTAATCGGGTCTCTGATTGCCCAATCATAGAAGTTTAACAGTGCATTTTACTCGCCATTTCATGCGCTTTAAGGAGCCGTTTAGGCCAATACGCTATCTGAAATAGGAGCGTCGTAAATTTAACAAATGTGATAGAATTACACTGAATTCTTATATTAATCATAATATAAGATGATCTGATCGGGTCTCTGATTGCCCTATCACAGAAGGTTAGTAGTGCATTTTACTCGTCATTCCACGCGCTTTAAGATGCCGCCTAGCCCAATACGCTATTTGAAATTGGAGCTGCGTAAATATAATAAATGTGATAGAGTTACGCAGAATTCTTATATTAACCATGACATAAAATGATCTAATCGGGTCTCTGATTGCCCTATCAAAGAAGCTTGGTAGTGCATTCTACTCGTCATTTCATGCACTTTAAGGTGCCGCTTAGCCCAATACACTATCTGAAATAGGAGCGACGTACATTGAACAAATATAATAGAATTTCGCTGAATTCTTATATTAACCATAATATAAAATGATCTAATCGGGTCTCCGATTGCCCTATCATAGAAGTTTAGGAGTGCATTTTGCTCGTCATTCCACGCGCTTTAAGTTGCCGACAAGCCCAATATATTATCTGAAATTGGAGCTGCGTAAATTGAATAAATTTGATAGAATTACGCGGAAATCTTATATTAACCATAATATAAAATGATCTAATCGGGTGTCTGTTTGCCCTACGCTGGAAGTTTAATAGTGCATTTTAATATGCATCTCATGCCCTTTAAGATTCTGCTTAGCCCAATACGCTATCTGAAATAGGAGCGACGTAAATTGACAAATGTGATAGAATTTCGCTGAACTCTTATATTAATCATAATATAAAACGATCTAATCTGGTCTCTCATTGACCTACCATAGATGGTTAGTATTGCATTTTACTCGTCATTCCACGCGCTTTAAGATGCCGCCTATCCCAATACGCTATCTGAAATGGGAGCGACGTAAATTGAACAAATGTGATAGAATTACGGTGCATCCTTATATTAATCATAATATAAGATGACCTAATCGGGTCTCTGATTGCCCTACCCAAGTAGTTTAGTAGTGCATTTTACTCGACATTTCATGCGCTTTAAGATGCCACCTAGCCCAATACGCTATCTGAAATAGGGGCGACGTAAATTGAAAAATGTGATAAAATGACGCTAAATTCTTATATTAAGAATAATATAAAATGATCTAATTGGGTCTCCGATGGTCCTATCCTAGAAGTTTGGTAGTGAATTTTACTCGACATTTCATGCCCATTAACATGCTACTTGGACCAATACGCTATGTGAAATAGGAGCGACGTAAATTGAACAAATGTGATAGAATTACGCTGATTCCTTATATTAACCAGAATATAAAATGATCTAATCGGATCTCTCATTGCCCTATCATAGAAGTTTAATAGTGCATTTTACTCGTCATTTCATGCGCTTTAAGGTGCCGCTTAGCCCAATACGCTATCTGAAATTGGAGCTACGTAAATTGAACGAGTGTGATAGAGTTTCGCTGAATTCTTAAAATAACCATAATATAAAGTTATCTGATCGGGTCTCTGTTTGTCGTACCCTAGTAGTTTAGTAGTGCATTTCACTCGTCATTTCATGCGCTTTAAGATGCCGCTTAGCCCAAAACGCTATCTGAAGTAGGAGCGACGTAAATTGAACAAATGTGATCGAATTTCGCGTAATTCTTATATTAACCATAATACAAAATGATCTATTCGGGTCTCTGATGGCCCTATCATAGAAGTTTAATAGTCCGTTTCGCTCGTCATTTCATGCGCTTTAAGGTGCCGCCTAGCCCAATGCGCTATCTGAATTTGAGCTACGTAAATTGAACAAATGTGATAGAATTTCGCGGAATTCTTATATTAACCATAATATAAAATGATCCAATTGGGTCTATGATGGCCGTATTCGAGAATGTTAGTAGTGCATTTTATTCGCCATTTCATGCGCTTCAAGATGCCGCCTAGCTCAATGCGATATCTGTTGCAGGAGCGAATAGAATTGGACAAATGTGATAGAGTTACGATGAATCTTTAAATTCACAATAATATAAGATGATCTAATCGGGACTCTGAGTGCCCTATCCTAGAAGATTAGTAGTGCATTTGCTCGTCAGTTCATGTGCTTTAAGGTCCCGCCTATCCCAATCCGCTGTCAGAAATAGGAGCGACGCAAATTGAACAAATGTGTTAGAATTACGCTGCATCCTTATATTAATCATAATATAAGATGACCTATTCGGGTCTCTGATTGCCCTATCCGAGAAGTTTAGTAGTGCATTTTACTCGACAATTCATGCGCTTTAAGGTGCCACATAGCCCAATACGCTATCTGAAATAGGAGCGACGTAAATTGAACAAATGTGATAAAATTACGCTGCATTCTTATATTAACAATAATATAAAATGATCTAATCGGGTCTCTGATTGCCCTATCAAAGAAGTTTAGTAGTGCATTATACTCGTCATTTCATGCCCTTTAAGGTGCCACCTATCCCAATACGCTATCTGAAATAGGGGCGACGTAAATTGAACAAATTTGATAAAATTAAGCTGGATTCTTATATTAACCATAATATAAAATGATCTAATCGGGTCTCTGATTGCCCTATCATGGAAGTTTAATAGTGCATTTTACTGGTCATTTCATGCGCTTCAAGGTGCAGCCTAGCCCAATACGCTACCTGAAATTGGAGCTGCGTAAATTGAATAAATGTGATAGAGATACGCAGAATTCTTATATTAACCATAACATAAAATGATCTAATCGGGTGTCTGATTGCCCTATCAAAGAAGCTTAGTCGTGCGTTATACTCGATATTTCATGCGCTTTAAGGCGCCGCTTAACCCAATACGCTTTATGAAAAAGGAGCGACGTAAATTGAACAAATGTGATAGAATTACGCAGAATTCTTATAATAACCATAATTTTAAATGATCTAATCGGGTCTCTGATTGCCCTATCATGGAACTTTAACAGTGCATTTTACTCGTCATTCCATGCGCTTTAAGGTGCCGCTTAGCCCAATGTGCTATCTGGAATAGGAGCGACGTGAATTGAACAAATGTGATAGAATTACGCAGAATTCTTATATTAACCATAATTTAAAATGACCTAATCGAATCTCTGATTGCCCTATCCGAGATGTTTAGTAGTGCATTTTACTCGACATTTCATGCGCTTTAAGATGCCGCCTCGCCCAATACGCTATCTGAAATAGGAGCGACGTAAATTGAACAAATGTGATAGAATTACGTAGAATTCTTATATTAACCATAATTTAAAATGATCTAATCGGGTCTCTGATTGCCCTATCATAGAAGCTTAATAGTGCATTTTACTGGTCATTCCATGCGCTTTAAGGTGCCGCTTAGCACAATACGCTATCTGAAATAGGAGCGACGTAAATTGAACAAATGTGACAGAATTACGCAGAATCCTTATATTAGCCATAATATAAAATGATCTAATTCGGTCTCTGATTGCACTATCCTAGAAGCTGAGTAGTGCATTTTACTCGACATTTCATGCGCTTTAAGATGCAGCCTAGCCCAATATGCTATCTGAAATAGGGGCGATGTAAATTGAACATATGTGATAAAATTACGCTGAATTCTTATATTAACAATAATATGAAATGAACTAATCGGGTCTCTGATTGCCCTCTCATAGAAGTTTAATAGTGCATTTTGCTCGTCTTTCCGTGTGCTTTATGGTGCCGCCTAGCCAAATACGCTATCTGAAATTGGAGCTACGTAAATTGAACAAGTGTGATAGAGATTTGCTGAATCCTTAAATGAACCATAGTATAAAATGATCTAATCGGGTCTCTGTTTGCCCTACCCTAGAAGTATAATAATGCATTTTACTCGACATTTCATGCGCTTTAAGATGCCACATTGCCCAATTCGCTATCTGAAATAGGGTCGACGTAAATTGAACAAATGTGATAGAATTTCGCTGAATTCTTAAATTAACCATACTATAAAATGATCTAATCGGCTCTCTGTTCGCCCTACCCTAGAAGTTTAACAGTGCATTTCACACGTCATTCCACGCGCTTTAGGATGCCACCTAGCCCAGTAGGCTATTTGAAATAGGAGCGACGTAAATTGAACAAATGTGATAGAATTTCGCTGAATTCTTATATTAACCATAATGTAAAATGATCTGATCGGGTCTCCGTTCGCCCCACCCTAGAAGTTTAATAGTGAGTTTCACTCGCCATTCCACGCGCTTTAGGATGCCGCCTAGACCAGTAGGATATCTGGAATAGGAGCGACGTAAATTGAACAAATGTGATAGAATTACGCTGAATTCTTATATTAACCGTAATATAAAATGATCTAATCAGATCTCTCTTTGCCTTACCCTAGAAGTTCAATAGTGCATTTCCCTCGTCATTTCATGCGCTTTGAGATGCCGCTTAGCCCAATACGCTATCTGAAATAGGAGCGACGTAAATTTAACAAATGTGATAGAATTACGCTGAATTCTTATGTTAACCGTAATATAAAATGATCTAATCTGGTCTCTGTTTGCCATACCCCAGAAGTTTAATAGTGCATTTTACTCGCCATTTCATGCGCTTTCGGATGCCGCTTAGCGCAATACGCTATCTGAAATAGGAGCGACGTAAATTGAACGAATGTGATAGAATTTCGCTGAATTCTTAAATTAACCATAATATAAAATGATCTAATCGCGACTCTGGTTGCCCTACCCTAGAAGCTTAATAGTGCATTTTACTCGCCATTTCATGCGCTTTCGGATGCCGCTTAGCGCAATACGCTATCTGAAATAGGAGCGACGTAAATTGAACGAATGTGATAGAATTTCGCTGAATTCTTAAATTAACCATAATATAAAATGATCTAATCGGGTCTCTGTTAGCCCTACCCTAGAAGTTTAACAGTTCATTTTACTCGCCATTTCATGCGCTTTGAGAGGCCGCTTAGCCCAATACGCTATCTGAAATAGGAGCGACGTAAATTGAATAAATGTGATAGAATTTCGCTGAATTCTTAAATTAACCATAATATAAAATGACCTAATCGGGTCTCTGTTTGCCCTACCCTAGAGGTTTAATAGTGCATTTTACTCGCCATTTCATGCGCTTTGAGAAGCCGCTGAACCCAATACGCTATCTAAAATAGGAGCGACGTAAATTGAACAAATGTGATACAATTTCGCTGAATTCTTAAATTAACCATAATATAAAATGATCTAATCGGGTCTCTGATTGCCCTATCATAGAAGTTTAATAGTGCATTATACTCGTCATTCCACACCCTTTAAGGTGCCGCCTAGCCCAGTAGGCTTTCTGAAATAGGAGCGACGTAAATTGAACAAATGTGATAGAATTACGCTGAATTCTTATATTAACCGCAATATAAAATGATCTAATCGGGTCTCTCTTTGCCTTACCCTAGAATTTTAATGGTGCATTTCACTCGACATTTCATGCGCTTTGAGATGCCGCTTAGCCCAATACGCTATCTGAAATAGGAGCGACGTAAATTGAACAAATGTGATAGAATTTCGCTGAATTCTCATATTAACCAAAATATAAAATGATGTAATCGGTTCTCTGATTGCCCTATCATAGAAGTTTAATAGTGCATTTTACTCGACATTCCACATGCTTTAAGATGCCGCCTAGCCCAGTACGCTATCTGAAATAGGAGCGACGTGAATTGAACAGATGTGATAGAATTTCGCTGAATTCTTATATGAACCATAATATAAAATGATCTAATCGGGTCTCTGATTGCCCTATCATAGAAGTTTAATAGTGCCTTTCACTCGCCATTCCACGCGCTTTAAGATGCCGCCTAGCCCAGTACGCTATCTGAA
Organism: Macropis europaea; assembly: GCA_916610135.2. NCBI lineage: Eukaryota > Metazoa > Arthropoda > Insecta > Hymenoptera > Melittidae > Macropis > Macropis europaea. The sequence continues at coordinate 79,671 of CAKAJE020001911.1, forward strand.
ATAGGAGCGACGCAAATTTAACAAATGTGATAGAATTTCGCTGAATTCTTATATTAATCAAAATATAAAATGATCTAATCGGGTCTATGATTGCCCAATCATAGAAGTTTAATAGTGCGTTTTGCTCTCCATTCCACGCGCTTTAAGATACCGCCTTGCCCAATACGCTATCTGAAATAGGAGCCACATAAATTGAGCAAATGTGATAGAATTTCGTTGATTCTTAAATTAACCATAATATAAAAAGATCTAATCGGGTCTCTGTTTGCCTTACCCTAGAAGTTTCATAGTGCATTTTATTCATCATTTCATGCGCTTTGAGATGCCGCTTAGCCCAATACGCTATGTGAAATAGGAGCGACGTAAATTGCACAAATGTGATAGAATTACACTGAACTCTTATATTAATCATAATATAAGATGATCTAATCGGGTCTCTGTTTGCCTTACCCTAGAAGTTTAATAGTGCATTTTATTCGCCATTTCATGCGCTTTGAGATGCCGCTGAGCCCAATACGCTATCTGAAATAGGAGCGACGTAAATTGAACAAATGTGATGTAATTTCGCTGAATTCTTAAGTTAAACATAATATAAAACGATCTAATCGGGTCTCTGTTTGCCCTACCCTAGAAGTTTAGTAGTGCATTTTACTCGCCATTTCATGCGCTTTGAGATGCCGCTTAGCCCAATACGCTATCTGAAATAGGAGCGACATAAATTTAACAAATGTGCTGGAATTATACTGAATTCTTATATTAACAGTAATATAAAATGATCTAATCGGGTCTCTGTTTGCCTTACCCTAGAAGTTTGATAGTGCATTTTACTTGCCATTTCATCCGCTTTGAGATGCCGCTTAGCCCAATACGCTATCTGAAGTAGGAGCGACGGAAATTGAACAAATGTGATAGAATTACGCTGAATACTTATATTACCCGTAATATAAAATGATCTAATCGGGTCTCTGTTTGCCTTACCCTAGAAGTTTGATAGTCCATTTTACTTGCCATTTCATGCGCTTTGGGATGCCGCCTAGCCCAATACGCTATCTGCAATAGGAGCGACGTAAATTGAACAAATGTGATAGAAATACGCTGAATTCTTATATTAACCGTAATATAAAATAATCTAATCGGGTCTCTGTTTGCCCTACCCTAGAAGTTTAATAGTGCAATTTACTCGCCATTTCATGCGCTTTGAGAAGCCGCTGAACCCAATACGCTATCTAAAATAGGAGCGACGTAAATTGTAGAAATGTGATAGAATTACGCTGAATTCTTATATTAACCGTAATATAAAATGATCTAATCGTGTCTCTGTTTGCCTTACCCTAGAAGATTGATAGTGCACTTGACTCGACATTTCATGCGCTTTGAGATGCCGCTTAGACCAATACGCTATCTGAAATAGAAGCGACGTAAATTGAACGAATGTGATAGAATTTCGCTGAATTCTTAAATTAACCATAATATAAAATGATCTAATCGGGTCTCTGGTTGCCCTACGCTAGAAGTTTAATAGTGCATTTTACTCGCCATTTCATGCGCTTTGGGTTGCCGCTTAGCCCAATACGCTATCTGAAATGGGAGCGACGTAAATTGAACAAATGTGATAGAGTATCGCTGAATTCTTAAATTAACCATAATATAAAATGATCTAATCGGGTCTCTGTTTGCCCTACCCTAGAAGTTTAATAGTGCAATTTACTGGCCATTTCATGCGCTTTGAGGTGCCGCTTAGGCCAATACGCTATCTGTAATAGGAGCGGCGTAAATTGAACTAATGTGGTAGAATTTCGCTGAATTCTTATATTAAACAAAATATAAAATGATGTAATCGGGTCTCTGTTTGCCCTACCCTAGAAGATTAATAGTGCAATTTACTCGCCATTTCATGCGCTTCGAGAAGCCGCTTAGCCCAATACGCTATCTGAAATAGGAGTGACGTAAATTGAACAAATGTGATAGAATTTCGCTGAATTCTTAAATTAATCAAAATATAAAATCATCTAATCGGGTCTCTGTTTGCCCTACCCTAGAAGTTTAATAGTGCAAGTTACTCGCCAGTTCATGCGCTTTGAGATGCCGCTTAGCCCAATACGCTATATGAAATAGGAGCGACGTAAATTGAACAAATGTGATAGGATTTCACTGAATTCTTATATTAACCATAATGTAAAATTATATAATCGCGCCTGTGTTCGCCCCACCCTAGAAGTTTAACACTGCATTTCACTAGACATTCCACACGCTTTAGGATGCCGCCCAGCCCAGTAGGCGATCTGAAATAGGAGCGACATCAATTGAACAAATGTGATAGAATTACGCTGAATTCTTATGTTAACCGTAATATAAAATGATCTAATCTGGTCTCTGTTTGCCATACCCCAGAAGTTTAATAGTGCATTTTACTCGCCATTTCATGCGCTTTCGGATGCCGCTTAGCGCAATACGCTATCTGAAATAGGAGCGACGTAAATTGAACGAATGTGATAGAATTTCGCTGAATTCTTATATTAACCATAATATAAAATGATCTAATCGCGACTCTGGTTGCCCTACCCTAGAAGCTTAATAGTGCATTTTACTCGCCATTTCATGCGCTTTCGGATGCCGCTTAGCGCAATACGCTATCTGAAACAGGAGCGACGTAAATTGAACGAATGTGATAGAATTTCGCTGAATTCTTAAATTAACCATAATATAAAATGATCTAATCGGGTCTCTGTTAGCCCTACCCTAGAAGTTTAACAGTTCATTTTACTCGCCATTTCATGCGCTTTGAGAGGCCGCTTAGCCCAATACGCTATCTGAAATAGGAGCGACGTAAATTGAATAAATGTGATAGAATTTCGCTGAATTCTTAAATTAACCATAATATAAAATGACCTAATCGGGTCTCTGTTTGCCCTACCCTAGAGGTTTAATAGTGCATTTTACTCGCCATTTCATGCGCTTTGAGAAGCCGCTGAACCCAATACGCTATCTAAAATAGGAGCGACGTAAATTGTAGAAATGTGATAGAATTCACGCGGAATTCTTATATTAACCGTAATATAAAATGATCTAATCGTGTCTCTGTTTGCCTTACCCTAGAAGTTTGATAGTGCATTTTACTCGCCATTTCATGCGCTTTGAGAAGCCGCTGAACCCAATACGCTATCTAAAATAGGAGCGACGTAAATTGTAGAAATGTGATAGAATTTCGCTGAATTCTTAAATTAACCATAATATAAAATGATCTAATCGGGTCTCTGGTTGCTCTACGCTAGAAGTTTAATAGTGCATTTTACTCGCCATTTCATGCGCTTTGAGATGCCGCTTAGCCCAATACGCTATCTGAAATAGGAGTGACGTCAATTGAACAAATGTGATAGAATTACGCTGAATTCTTATGTTAACCGTAATATAAAATGATCTAATCTGGTCTCTGTTTGCCTTACCCTAGAAGGTTGATAGTGCATTTTACTCGGCATTCCATGCGCTTTGCGATGCCGCTTAGGCCAATACGCAATCTGAAATGGGAGCGACGTAAATTGAACAAATGTGATAGAATATCGCTGAATCCTTAAATTAACCATAATATAAAATGATCTAATCGGGTCTCTGTTTGCCCTACCCTAGAAGTTTAATAGTGCAATTTACTGGCCATTTCATGCGCTTCGAGAAGCCGCTTAGTCCAATACGCTATCTGAAATAGGAGTGACGTAAATTGAACAAATGTGATAGAATTTCGCTGAATTCTTAAATTAATCAAAATATAAAATGATCTAATCGGGTCTCTGTTTGCCCTACCCTAGAAGTTTAATAGTGCAAGTTACTCGCCACTTCATGCGCTTTGAGATGCCGCTTAGCCCAATACGCTATCTGAAATAGGAGCGACGTAAATTGAACGAATGTGATAGAATTTCGGTGAATTCTTAAATTAACCATAATATAAAATGATCTAATCGCGACTCTGGTTGCCCTACCCTAGAAGCTTAACAGTGCATTTTACTCGCGATTTCATGCGCTTTGAGATGCCGCTTAGCCCAATACGCTATCTGAAGTAGGAGCGACGTAAATTGAACGAATGTGATAGAATCTCGCTGCATTCTTATATTAACCGTAATATAAAATGATCTCATCGGGTCTCTGTTTGCCTTACTCTAGAAGTTCGATAGTGCATTTTACTCGCCATTTCATGCGCTTTGAGATGCCGCTTAGCCCAATACGCTATCTGAAATAGGAGCGACGTAAATTGAACAAATGTGATAGAATTTCGCGGAATTCTTAAATTAACCATAATATAAAATGATCTAATCGGGTCTCTGTTAGCCCTACCCTAGAAGTTTAACAGTTCATTTTACTCGCCATTTCATGCGCTTTGAGATGCCGCTTAGCCCAAGACGCTATCTGAAATAGGAGCGACGTAAATTGAACAAATGCGATAGAATTTCGCTGAATTCTTAAATTAACCATAATATAAAATGATCTAATCGGGTCTCTGTTTGCCCTACGCTAGAAGTTTAATAGTGCATTTTACTCGCCATTTCATGCGCTTTGAGATGCCGCTTAGCCCAATACGCTATCTGAAATGGAAGCGACGTAAATTGAACAAATATGATAGAATTACGCTGCATTCTTATATTAACCGTAATATAAAATGAACTCATCGGGTCTCTGTTTGCCTTACCCTAGAAGTTCGATAGTGCATTTTACTCGCCATTTCATGCGCTTTGAGATGCCGCTTAGACCAATACGCTATCTGAAATAGAAGCGACGTAAATTGAACGAATGTGATAGAATTTCGCTGAATTCTTAAATTAACCATAATATAAAATGATCTAATCGGGTCTCTGTTTGCCTTACCCTAGAAGTTTAATAGTGCATTTTACTCGTCATTTCATGCGCTTTAAGGTGCCGCTTAGACCAATACGCTATCTGAAACTGGAGCGTCATAAATTGAACAAATGTGATAGAATTTCGCTGAATTCTTATATTAACCATAATATAGAATGACCTAATCGCGTCTCTGATTTCCCTACCATAGAAGTTTAATAGTGCATTTTACTCGTCAGTCCATGCGCTTTAAGATGGCGCCTATCCCATTACGCTATCTGAAATAGAAGCGACGTAAATTGAACAAATGTGTTAGAATTACGCTGAATTCTTATATTAAACATAATATAATAAGATCTATTCGGATCTCTGATTGCCCTATCATAGAAGGTTGGCAGTGCATTTTACTCCACATTCCACCCGCTTTAAGATGCCACCTAGCCCAATACGCGATCTGAAATAGGGGCGACGTAAATTGAACAAATGTGATAAAATTACGTTGAATTCTTATATTAACCATAATATATAATGATCTAATCGGGTCTCTGACCGCCCTATCGGAGAAGTTTAGCAGTGCATTTTACTCGACATTTCAGTCGCTTTAAGATGCCGCCTAGCCCAATACGCTATCTGAAATTGGAGCTACGTAAATTGAACAAACGTGATAGAATTCCGCAGAATTCTTATATTAACCATAATATAATACGATCTATTCGGGTCTCTGATTGCCCTATCATAGAAGCTTAATAGTGCATTTTACTCGACATTTCATGCGCTTTAAGGTGCCGCCTAGCCCAATACGCTATCTGAAATTGGAGCTACGTAAATTGAACAAACGTGATAGAATTCCGCAGAATTCTTATATTAACCATAATATAATACGATCTATTCGGGTCTCTGATTGCCCCATCATAGAAGTTTAATAGTGCATTTTACTCGACATTTCATGCGCTTTAAGGTGCCGCCTCGCCCGATACGCTATCTGAAATAGGAGCGACGTAAATTGAACAAGTGTGATAAAATTCCGTTCAATTCTTTTATTAACAATAATATAAAATGATGTAAACGGGTCTCTGATTGCCCTATCATAGAAGTTTAACAGTGCATTTTACTCGTCATTTCATGCGCTTTAAGGTGCCGGCTAGCCCAATACGCTATCTGAAATAGGAGCGGCGTAAATTGAGCAAATGTGATAGAATTTCGCTGAATTCTTTTATTAACCATAATATAAGATGACCTAATCGGGTCTCTGATTGCCCTATCCGAGAAGTGTAGTAGGGCATTTTACTCGACATTTCATGCACTTTAAGGTGCCGCTTAGACCAATACACTATTTGAAATTGGATAGACGTAAATTGAACAAATGTGATGGAATTACGCTGCATTCTTATATTAATCATAATATAAGATTATATAATCGAGTCTCTGATTGCCCTGTCATAGAAGTTTAATTGTGCATTTTACTCGTCATTTCGTGCGCTTTAAGGTGCCTCCTAGCCCAATACGCTATCTGAAATTGGAGCTACGTAAATTGAACAAATGTGATAGAATTTCGCAGAATTCTTATATTAACCATAATATAAAATGATCTAATCGGGTCTCTGATGCCCTATCATAGAATGTTAGTAGTGCATCTTATTCGTCATTCCAGGCGCTTTAAGATGCCGCCTAGCCCAATGCGCTATCTGAAATAGGAGCGACGTAAATTGAACAAATGTGATATAATTACGCTGCATTCTTATAGTAATCATAATATAAGATGACCTAATCGGGTTTCGAATTACCCTATCCGAGAAGATTAGTAGTGCATTTTACTCGACATTTCATACGCTTTAAGATGCCGCCTAGTCCAATGCGCTATCTGAAATTGAACCTACGTAAATTGAACAAATGTAATAGGATTACGCAGAATTCTTATATTAACCATAATATAATACGATCTATTCGGGTCTCTGATTGCCCTATCATAGAAGTTTAATAGTGCATTTTACTCGCCATTTCATGCGCTTTAAGGTGCCGTCTAGCCCAATACGCTATCTGAAATAGGAGCGACGTAAATTGAACAAATGTGATAGAATTTCGCAGAATTCTTAAATTAACCATAATATGAAATGATCTAATCGGGTCTCTGTTTGCCCTTCCCTAGAAGTTTAATAGTGCATTTTACTCAACATTTCATGCGCTTTAAGATGCCACATAGCCCAATACGGTATCTGAAATAGGAGCGACATTAATTGAACAAATGTGATAAAATTACGCTGAATTCTTATACTAACAATAATATAAAATGATCTAATCGGGTCTCTGATAGCGCCATCAAAGAAGTATAGTAGTGCATTTTACTCGTCATTTCATGCGCTTTAAGGTGCCCTCTATCCTAATACGCTATCTGAAATTGGAGCTACGTAAATTGAACAAATGTGATAGAATTACGCTGCATTCATATATTAATCATAATATAAGATGACCTAATCGGGTCTCTGATTGCCCTATCCTAGAAGTTTAGTAGTGCATTTTACTGGACATTTCATGCACTTTAAGATGCCACTTAGCCCAATACGCTATCTGAAGTAGGAGCGACGTAAATTGAACAAATGTGATAGAATTACGCAGAATTCTAATATTAACCAGAATATGAAATGATCTAATGGGGTCTCTCATTACCCTATCACTGAAGTTTAGTAGTGCATTTGAATCCGCATTTCATGGCCTTTAATATTCTGCTCAGCCCAATATGCTATCTGAAATAGGAGCGACGTAAATTGAACAAATGTGATAGAATTACGCATAATTCTTACATTAACCATAATATAAAATGATGTAATCGGGTCTCTGATTGCCCTATCATAGAAGTTTAATAGTGCATTTTACTCGTAATTTCATGCGCTTTAAGGTGCCGCTCAGCCCAATACGCTATCTGAAATAGCAGCGACGTAAGTTGAACAAATATGATAGAATATCGCTGAATTATTATATGAACCATAATATAAAATGATCTAATCGGGTCTCTGATTGCCCTATCCGAGAAGTTTAGTAGTGCATTTTACTCGACATTTCATGCGCTTTAAGACGCCTCTTAGCCCTGTACACTATCTGAAATAGGAGCGACGTAAATTGAACAAATATGATAGAATATCGCTGAATTATTATATGAACCATAATATAAAATGATCTAATCGGGTCTCTGATTGCCCTATCCGAGAAGTTTAGTAGTGCATTTTACTCGACGTTTCATGCGCTTTAAGATGCCGCCTCACCCAGTACGCTATCTGAAATAGGAGCGTCGTAAATTGAACAAATGTGATAGAATTACGCAGAATTCTTATATTAACCATGATTTTAAATGATCTAATCGGGTCTCTGATTGCCCTATCATAGAAGTTTAATAGTGCATTTTACTCGTCATTTCATGTGCTTTAAGGTGCCGCTTAGCTCAATACGCTATCTGAAATAGGAGCGACGTAAATTGAACAAATGTGATAGAATTACGCATAATTCTTACATTAACCATAATATAAAATGATGTAATCGGGTCTCTGATTGCCCTATCATAGAAGTTTAATAGTGCATTTTACTCGTAATTTCATGCGCTTTAAGGTGCCGCTCAGCCCAATACGCTATCTGAAATAGCAGCGACGTAAGTTGAACAAATGTGATAGAATTAAGCTGAATTCTTATATTAACCATGATTTAAAGTGATCTAATCGGGTCTCTGATTGTCCTATCATAGAAGGATAGGAGTGCATTCTACTCGTCATTCCACGCGCTTTAAGATGCCGCCTAGCCCAATATACTATCTGAAATAGGAGCGACGTAATTTGAAGAAATGTGATAGAAGTACGCTGAATTCTTATATTAATCAGAATATAAGAAGACCTAATCGGGACTCTGATTGCCCTATCCGAGAAGTTTAGTAGTGCGTTTTACTCGACATTTCATGCGCTTTAAGATGCCGACTCGCCCGATACGCTATCTGAAATAGGAGCGACGTAAATTGAACAAATGTGATAGAATTACATATAATTCTCATATTAACAATAATATAAAATGATCTAATCGGGTCTCTGTTTGCCCTTCCCTAGAAGTATAATAGTGCATTTTACTCGACATTTCATGCGCTTTAAGATGCCATCTAGCCCAATACGCTATCTGAAATAGGGGCGACGTAAATTGAACAAACGTTATAGAATTACGCAGAATTCTTATGTTAACCATAATATAATACGATCTTTTCAGGTCTGTGATTGCCCTATCATAGAAGTTTAACAGTGCATTTTACTCGTCATTTCATGCGCTTTAAGGTGCCGGCTAGCCCAATACGCTATCTGAAATAGGAGCGGCGTAAATTGTGCAAATGTGATAGAATTTCGCTGAATTCTTTTATTAACCATAATATAAGATGACCTAATCGGGTCTCTGATTGCCCTATCCGAGAAGTGTAGTAGGGCATTTTACTCGACATTTCATGCGCTTTAAGGTGCCGCTTAGACCAATACACTATTTGAAATTGGAGAGACGTAAATTGAACAAATGTGATGGAATTACGCTGCATTCTTATATTAATCATAATATAAGATTATATAATCGAGTCTCTGATTGCCCTGTCATAGAAGTTTAATTGTGCATTTTACTCGTCATTTCGTGCGCTTTAAGGTGCCTCCTAGCCCAATACGCTATCTGAAATTGGAGCTACGTAAATTGGACAAATGTGATACAATTACCCTGAATCCTCTTATTAACATTAATACCAAATGATTTAATTGGGTCTCTGATGGGCGAATCCGAGAAGCTTAACAGAGCATTTTACTGGACATTTCATGCGCTTTAAGATGCCGCCTAGCCCAAACGCTATAAGAGATAGGAGCGACGTAAGTTGAACATATGTGATAGAATTACGCAGAATTCTTATATTAACCATAATTTAAAATGATCTAATCGGGTCTCTGATAGACCTGTCATAGAAGTTTAATAGTGCATTTTAGTCGCCATTTCATGCGCTTTAAGGTGCCGCTTAGCCCAATACGCGATCTGAAATAGGAGCGACGCAAATTGTACAAATGTGATAGAATTACGCAGAATTCTTATATTAACCATAATATAATACGATCAATTCGGGTCTCTGATTGCCCTATCAAAGAAGATTAGTAGTGCATTTGACTCGACATTTCATGCGCTTTAAGGTGCCGTCTAGCCCAATCCGCAATCTGAAATTGGAGCTACGGAAATTGAACAAATGTGACAGAGTTACGCAGAATTCTTATATTAACCATAATATAACATGATCTAATCGGGTATCTGATTGCCCTATCATAGAAGGTTAGTAGTGCATTTTACTCGACATTTCATGCGCTTTAGGGTGCCGCTTAGACCAATACGCTATCTGAAATAGGAGCGACGTAAATTGAACAAATGTGATAGAATTACGCTGCATCCTTATATTAATCATAATATAAAATGATCTAATGGGGTCTCTGATTTCCCTATCAGAGTAGTTTAATAGTGCATTTTACTCGACATTTCATGCTCTCTAAGGTGCCGCCTAGTCAAATACGCTATCTGAAATAGGAGCGACGTAAATTGAACAAATGTGATAGAATTTCGCTGAATTCATATATTAACCATAATATAAAATGATCTAATAGGGTCTCTGATTGCCCTATCATTGAAGTTTAATAGTGCATTATACTCGCCATTTCATACGCTTTAAGGAGCCGTTTAGCCCAATACGCTATATGAAATAGGAGCGACATAAATTGAACAAATGTGATAGAATTTCGATGAATTCTTATATTAACCATAATATAAAATGATCCAATCGGTTCTCTGATTGCTCTATCATAGAAGTTTAATGGTGCATTTTGCTCGCCATTTCATGCGCTATTAGGCGCCGCTTATCCCGATCCGCTATCTGAAGTTGGAGCGACGTAAATTGAACAAATGTGATAGAATTACGCTGAATTCTTATTTTAATCATAATATAAGATGACCTAATCGGGTCTCTGATTGCCCTATCCGAGACGTTTAGTAGTGCATTTTACTCGACATCTCAGTCGCTTTAAGATGCCGCCTAGTCCAATACGCTATCTGAAATTGGAGCTACGTAAATTGAACAAAAGTGATAGAATTACGCAGAATTCTTATATTAACCATAATATAATACGATATATTCAGGTCTCTGATTACCCTATCATAGAAGTTTAATAGTGCATTTCACTCGTCATTTCATGCGCTTTAAGGTGCCGCCTAGCCCAATACGCTATCTGAAATAGGAGCGACATAAATTGAACAAATGTGATAGAATTACGTTGAATTCTTATATGAACAATAATATGAAATGATGTAATCGGGTCTCTGGTTGCCCTAACATAGAAGTTTAATAGTGCATTTTACTCGACATTTCATGCGCTTTAAGGTGCCGCCTAGCCCAATACGCTATCTGAAGTAGGGGCGACGTAAATTGAACAAATGTGATAAAACTAGGTTGAATTCTTATATTAACATTAATATAAAACGATCTAATCGGGTCTCTGATTGCCCTATCCGAGAAGTTTAGGAGTGCATTTTACTCGACAGTTCATGCGCTTTAAGATGCCACCTAGCCCAATACGCTATCTGAAATTGGAGCTACGTAAATTGAACGAACGTGATAGAATTACGCATATTTCTTATGCTAACCATAGTATAATACGATCTTTTCAGTTCTGTGATTGCCCTATCATAGAAGTTTAATAGAGCATGTTGCTCGTCATTTCATGCGCTTTAAGTTGCCGCTTATCCCAATACGCTATCTGAAATAGGAGCGACGTAAATTGAACAAATGTGATAAAATTTCGCTGAATTCTTATATTAACCATAATATAAGATGACCTCATCGGGTCTCTGCTTGCCCTATCTGAGAAGACTAGTAGAGCAGTTTTGTCGTCATTTCATGCGCTTTGAGGTGCCGGATAGCCCAATACGCTATCTGAAATAGGAGCGACGTAAATTGAACAAATGTGATAGAATTACGCAGAATTCTTATATTAACCATAATATAAAATGATGTAATGGGGTCTCTGATTACCCTATCATAGAAGTTTAATAGTGCATTTTACTCGTCATATCATGCGCTTTAAGGTGCCGCTTATCCCAATACGCTATCTGAAATAGGAGCGACGTAAATTGAACAAATGTGATAAAATTTCGCTGAATTCTTATATTAACCATAATATAAGATGACCTCATCGGGTCTCTGACTGCCCTATCCGAGAAGTTTAGCGGTGCATTTTACTCGACATTTCAGTCGCTTTAAGATGCCGCCTAGCCCAATACGCTATCTGAAATTGGAGCTACGTAAATTGAACAAACGTGATAGAATTCCGCAGAATTCTTATATTAACCATAATATAATACGATCTATTCGGGTCTCTGATTGCCCCATCATAGAAGTTTAATAGTGCATTTTACTCGACATTTCATGCGCTTTAAGGTGCCGCCTCGCCCGATACGCTATCTGAAATAGGAGCGACGTAAATTGAACAAGTGTGATAAAATTCCGTTCAATTCTTTTATTAACAATAATATAAAATGATGTAAACGGGTCTCTGATTGCCCTATCATAGAAGTTTAACAGTGCATTTTACTCGTCATTTCATGCGCTTTAAGGTGCCGGCTAGCCCAATGCGCTATCTGAAATAGGAGCGGCGTAAATTGAGCAAATGTGATAGAATTTCGCTGAATTCTTTTATTAACCATAATATAAGATGACCTAATCGGGTCTCTGATTGCCCTATCCGAGAAGTGTAGTAGGGCATTTTACTCGACATTTCATGCGCTTTAAGGTGCCGCTTAGACCAATACACTATTTGAAATTGGAGAGACGTAAATTGAACAAATGTGATGGAATTACGCTGCATTCTTATATTAATCATAATATAAGATTATATAATCGAGTCTCTGATTGCCCTGTCATAGAAGTTTAATTGTGCATTTTACTCGTCATTTCGTGCGCTTTAAGGTGCCTCCTAGCCCAATACGCTATCTGAAATTGGAGCGTCGTAAATTGAACAAGTGTGATAGAATTACGCAGAATTCTTATATTAACCATGATTTTAAATGATCTAATCGGGTCTCTGATTGCCCTATCATAGAAGTTTAATAGTGCATTTTACTCGTCATTTCATGTGCTTTAAGGTGCCGCTTAGCTCAATACGCTATCTGAAATAGGAGCGACGTAAATTGAACAAATGTGATAGAATTACGCATAATTCTTACATTAACCATAATATAAAATGATGTAATCGGGTCTCTGATTGCCCTATCATAGAAGTTTAATAGTGCATTTTACTCGTAATTTCATGCGCTTTAAGGTGCCGCTCAGCCCAATACGCTATCTGAAATAGCAGCGACGTAAGTTGAACAAATGTGATAGAACTAAGCTGAATTCTTATATTAACCATGATTTAAAGTGATCTAATCGGGTCTCTGATTGTCCTATCATAGAAGGATAGAAGTGCATTCTACTCGTCATTCCACGCGCTTTAAGATGCCGCCAAGCCCAATATACTATCTGAAATAGGAGCGACGTAATTTGAAGAAATGTGATAGAAGTACGCTGAATTCTTATATTAATCAGAATATAAGAAGACCTAATCGGGACTCTGATTGCCCTATCCGAGAAGTTTAGTAGTGCGTTTTACTCGACATTTCATGCACTTTAAGATGCCACTTAGCCCAATACGCTATCTGAAGTAGGAGCGACGTAAATTGAACAAATGTGATAGAATTACGCAGAATTCTAATATTAACCAGAATATGAAATGATCTAATGGGGTCTCTCATTACCCTATCACTGAAGTTTAGTAGTGCATTTGAATCCGCATTTCATGGCCTTTAATATTCTGCTCAGCCCAATATGCTATCTGAAATAGGAGCGACGTACATTGAACAAATGTGATAGAATTACGCAGATTTCTTATATTAACCATAATATAATACGATATATTCGGGTCTGTGATTGGCCCATCATAGAAGTTTAATACTGCATTTTACTCGTCATTTCATGCGCTTTAAGGTACCGCTTAGCCCAATACGCTGTCTGAAATAGGAGCAACGTAAATTGAACTAATGTGATAGAATTTCGCTGAATTCTTAAATTAACCATAATATAAAATGATCTAATCGGGTCTCTGTTTGCCCTACCCTAGAAGTTTAATAGTGCATTTTACTCGTCATATCATGCGCTTTAAGGTGCGGCTTAGCCCAATACGCTATCCGAAAAAGGAGCTACGTAAATTGAACAAATGTGATAGAATATCGCTGAATCATTAAATTAACCATAATATAAAATGATCTAATCGGGTCTCTGATTGCCCTATCCGAGAAGTTTAGTAGTGTATTTTACTCAACATTTCATGCGCTTTAAGATGCCGCCTAGTCCAATGGGCTATCTGAAGTTGGAGCTACGCAAATTGAAGAAACGTGATAGAATTACGCAGTATTCTGACATTAACCATAATAAAATACGATCTAATCGGGTCTCTGATTGGCCTATCATAGAAGTTTAATACTGCATTTTACTTGCCATTTCATGCGCCTTAAGCTGCCGCCTAGCCCAATACGCTATCTGAAATTGGAGCGACATAAATTGAACAAATGTGATAGAATTACGCAGAATTCTTATATTAACCATAATATAATACGATCTATTCGGGTCTCTGATTGCCCTATCATAGAAGTTTAACAGTGCATTTTACTCGCCATTTCATGCGCTGTCAGGTGCCGCCTAGCCCAATACGCTATCTGAAATAGGAGCGACATAAATTGAACTAATGTGATAGAATTTCACTGGATTCTTAAATTAACCATAATATAATACGATATATTCGGGTCTGTGATTGACCTATCATAGAAGTTTAATACTGCATTTTACTCGTCATTTCATGCGCTTTAAGGTGCCGCTTAGCCCAATACGCTGTCTGAAATAGGAGCGACGTAAATTGAGTAAATGTGATAAAATTTCGCTGAATTCTTATATTAACCATAGTATAAGATGACCAAATCGGGTCTCTGATTGCCCTATCATAGAAGTTTAATAGTGCATTTTACTCGACATTTCATGCGCTTTAATATGCCGCATCGCCCAATACGCTATCTGAAATAGGAGCGTCGTAAATTGAACAAATGTTATCGAATTACGCAGAATTCTTATATTAACCATAATTTAAAATGATCTAATCGGGTCTCTGATTGCCCTACCATAAAAGTTTAATAGCGCATTTTACTCGACATTTCATTCGCTTTAAGGTGCCGCCTATCCCAATACGCTATCTGAAATAGGAGCGACGTAAACTGAACAAATGTGATAGAATTACGCTAAAATCTTATATTAATCATAATATCAGATGACCTAATCGGGTCTCTGATTGCCCTATCATAGAAGGTCAGTAGTGCATTTCACTCGTCATTTCATGCGCTTTAAGATGCCGCCTAGCCCAATATGCTATCTGTAATAGGAGCGACGTAAATTGAACAAATGTGATAGAATAACGCTGAATCCTTATATTAATCATAATATAAAATGATCTAATCGGATCTCTAATTGCGCTATCATAGAAGTTTAATAGTTCATTTTGCTCGGCATTTCATGCGCTTTAAGGTGCCCTATATCCCAATACGCTATCTGAAATAGGAGCGACGTAAATTGAACAAGTGTGATAGAACAACGCTGAATTCTTAAATTAACCATAATATAAAATGATCTAATCGTGTCTCTGTTTGCCGTACCCTGGAATTTTAATAGTGCATTTTACTCGTCATTTCGTGCGCTTTAAGGTCCAACTTAGCCCAATACGCTATCTGAAATAGGAGCGACGTAAATTGAACAAATGTGATAGAAGTACGCTGCATTCTTATATTAATCATAATATAAGATGATCTAATCGGGTCTCTGGTTGCTCTATCCTAGATGTTTCGTAGTGCATTTTACTCGAAATTTCATGCGGTTTAAGATGCCGCATAGCCCAATACGCTATCTGAAATACGGGCAACGTAAATTGAACAAATGTGAAAAAAGTACGGTGAATTCTTATATTAACAATAATATAAAATGATCTAATCGGGTCTCTGATTGCCCTATCATAGAAGTTTAATAGTTCATTTTACACGAAATTTCATGCGCTTTAAGGTGCCGCTTAGCACAATACGCTATCTGAAATAGGAGCGACGTAAATTGAACAAATGTGATAGGGTTTCGCTGAATTCTTGTATTAACCATAATATAAAATGATATAAACGGGTCTCTGATTGCCCTATCATAGAAGGTTAGTAGTGCATTTTAATCGACATTTCATGCGCTTGAAGATGCCGCTTAGCTCAATACGCTATCTGAAATAGGAGCGACGTAAATTGAACAAATGTGACAGAGTTACACAGAATTCTTATATTAACCATAATATAAAATGATATAATCGGGTCTCTGATTGCCCTGTCATAGAAGGTTAGTAGTGCATTATACTCGACATTTCGTGCGCTTTAAGATGCCGCTAAGCCCAATACGCCACCTGAAATTGGAGCGACGTAAATTGAACAAACGTGATAAAATTACGCCGAACTCTTATATTAACAATAATATAAAATGATCTAATCGGGTCTCTGGTTGCTCTATCCTAGATGTTTAGTAGTGCATTTTACTCGCAATTTCATGCGCTTTAAGATGCCGCATAGCCCAATACGCTATCTGAAATGCGGGCAACGTAAATTGAACAAATGTGAAAAAAGTACGGTGAATTGTTATATTAACAATAATATAAAATGATCTAATCGGGTGTCTGATTGCCCTATCATAGAAGTTTAATAGTTCATTTCACTCGAAATTTCATGCGCTTTAAGGTGCCGCTTAGCACAATACGCTACCTGAAGTAGGAGCGACGTAAATTGAACAAATGTGATAGAATTTCGCTGAATTCTTAAATTAACCATAATATAAATTGATGTAAGCGGGTCTCTGATTGCCGTATCATAGAAGGTTAGCAGTGCGTTTTACTCGACATTTCGTGCGCTTTAAGATGCCGCAAAGTTCAATGCGCTATCTGAAATAGGAGCGACGCAAATTGAACAAATGTGATAGAATTTCGCTGAATTCTTATATTAACCATAATATAATACGATCTATTCGGGTCTCTGATTGCCCTATCATAGAAGTTTAATATGGCATTTTACTCGTCATTCCATGCGCTTTAAGATGCCGTCTATCCCAATACGCTATCTGAAATAGGAGCGACGTAAACTGAACAAATGTGCTGGAATTACGCTGAATTCTTATATTAATCATAATATCAGATGGCCTAATCGGGTCTCTCATTGCCCTATCATAGAAGTTTAATAGTGCATTTTACTCATCATTTCATGCGCTTTAAGGTGCCGCTTAGTCCAATACGCTATCTGAAATAGGAGCGACGTAAAATTGAACAAATGTGATAGAATTACGCTGAATTCTTAAATTAACCATAATATAAGATTACCTAATCAGGTCTCTGATTGCCCTATCCGAGATGTTTAGTAGTGCATTTTACTCGGCATTTCATGTGCTTTAAGATGCCGCAAAGTTCAATGCGCTATCTGAAATTGGAGCTACGTAAATTGAACAGACGTGATAGAATTACGCAGAATTCTTCTATTAACCATAATATAATACGATCTATTCGGGTCTCTGATTGCCCTATCATAGAAGTTTAATAGTGCATGTTACTCGTCATTTTATGCGCTTTAAGGTGCCGCTTAGCCCAATACGCTATCTGAAATTGGAGCTACGTAAATTGAACAAGTGTGATAAAGTTTCGCTGAATTCTTATATTAACCATAATATAAAATGATCTATTCGGGTCTCTGACTGCCTTATCATAGAAGTTTAATAGTGAATTTTACTCGTCATTTCATGCGCTTTAAGGTGCCGCCTAGCCCAATACGCTGTCTGAAATAGGAGCACCATAAATTGAATAAATGTGATAGAATTACGCAAAATTCTTATATTAACCATGATATAAAATGATCTAATCGGGTCTCTGTTTGCCGTGCCCTTGAAGTTCAATAGTGCATTTTACTCGACATTTCATTAGCTTTAATATGCCACCCAGCCCAATACGCTATCTGAAATAGGGGCGACGTAAATTGAACAAATGTGGTAAAATTTCGCTGAATTCTTATATTAACCATAATGTAAGATGACCTAATCGGGTCCCTGATTGCCCTATCCGAGAAGTACAGTAGGGCATTTTTCTCGACATTTCATGCGCTTTAAGATGCCTCCTAGTCCAATGCGCTATCTGAAATTGGAGATACGTAAATTGAACAAACGTGATAGAATTACGCAGAATTCTTGTATTAACCCTAATATAATGCGATCTATTCTGGTCTCTGATTGTCCTATCATAGAAGTTTAACACTGCATTTTACTCGTCATTTCATGCGCTTTAAAGTGCCGCCTAGCCCAATACGGTATCTGAAATAGGAGCGACATAAATTGAACAAATGTGATAGAATTACGCAGAATTATTATATTAACGTTAATATAATACGATCTATTCGGGTCTCCGATTGCCGTATCATAGAAGTTTAATAGTGCATGTTTCTCGTCATTTCATGCGATTTAAGGTGCCGCTTGGCCCAATACGCTATCTGAAATAGGAGCGACGTAAATTGAATAAATGTGATAGAATTTCTCTGAATTCTTAAATTAACCATAATATAAAATGATCTAATCGGGTCTCTGTTCACCCTACCCTAGGAGTTTAATAGTGCATCTTACTCGACATTTCATGCGCTTTAAGATGCCGCCTAGTCCAATGCGCCATCTGAAATTGGAGCTACGTAAATTGCACAAACGTGATAGAATTACGCAGAATTCTTATGTTAGCCATAATATAATACGATATATTCGGGTCTCTGATTGCCCTATCCTAGAAGCTTAGTAGTGCATTTTACTCGTGATTCCATGCGCTCTAAGGTGCCGCCTAGCCCAATACGCTATCTGAAATTGGAGCTACGTAAATTGAACAAGTGTTATAAAGTTTCGCTGAATTCTTAAATTAACCATAATATAAAATGATCTAATGGGGTCTCTGATTACCCTATCATAGAAGCTTAATAGTGCATTTTATTCGTCATTTCATGCGCTTTAAGGTGCCGCTTAGCCCAATACGCTATCTGAAATAGGTGCGACGTAAATTGAACACATGTGAGAGAATTACGCAGAATTCTTATATTAACAATAACATAGAATGATCTAATCTGATCTCTGATTGCCCTATCATAGAATTCTAATAGTGCATGTTACTCGTCAGTCAATGCGCTTTAAGATGCCGTATATCCCAATACGCTATCTGAAATAGGAGCGACGTAAATTGAACAAATGTGATAGAATTTGGCTGAATTCTTATACTAACCATAATATATAATGATGTAAACGGGTCTCTGATTGCCCTATCACAGAAGGTTAGTAGTGCATTTTAATCGACATTTCGTGCGCTTTAAGATGCCGCTTAGCCCAATACGCTACCTGAAGTAGGAGCGACGTAAATTGAACAAACGTGATAGAATTACGCAGAATTCTTATATTAACAATAATATAAAATGATCTAATCTTGTCTCTGACTGCCCTATCCTAGAAGTTTAGTAGTGCATTTTACTCGACATTTCATGCGCTTGAAGTTGCCGCTCAGCTCAATACGGTATCTGAAATAGGAGCGACGTAAATTGAACAAATGTGGTAGAATTACGCAGAATTCTTATATTAACCATAATATAGTACGATCTATTCGAGTCTCTGATTGCCCAATCATAGAAGTTTAATAGTGCATTTTACTCGTCATTTCATGCGCTTTAAGATGCCCCCTAGCCCAATCCGCAATCTGAAATCGGAGCGACGTAAATTGAAAAAATGTGATAGAATTAGGCTGAATTCTTATATTACTCATAATATAAGATGGCCTAATCGGATCCCTGATTGCCCTATCATAGAAGTTTAATAGTGCATTTTGCTCGCCATTTCATGCGCTTTTAGGTGCCGCTTATCCAGATACGCTATCTGAAGTTGGAGCGACGTAAATTGAACAAATGTGATAAAATTACGCTGCATTCTTATATTAACAATAATATAAAACGATCTAATCGGGTCTCTGTTTGCCCTACCCTAGCAGTTTAATAGTGCATTTTACTCGACATTTCATGCGCTTTAAGATGCCACCCAGTCCAATACGCTATCTGTAATAGGGGCGACGTAAATTGAACAAATGGGATAAAATTACGTTGAATTCTTATATTAACAGTAATATGAAATGACCTAATCGGGTCTCTGATTGCCCTATCATAGAATTTTAATAGTGCATTATACTCGTCATTTCATGCGCTTTAAGGTCACGCTTAGACCAATACGCTATCTGAAATAGGAGCGACGTAAATTGAACAAATGTGATAAAATTTCAATGAATTCTTATTTTAACCATAATTTAAAATGATCTAATCGGGTCTCTGATTGCCCTATCATAGAAGTTTAATAGTGCATTTCACTCGTCATTTCATGCGCTTTAAGGTGCCGCTTAGCCCAATACGCTATCTGAAATAGGAGCGACGAAAATTGACGAAATGTGATAGAACTACGCAGAATTCTTATATTAACCATAATATAAAATGATCTAATCCGGTCTCTGATTGCCCTATCATAGTAGTTTAATAGTGCATTTTACTCGTCATTTCATGCGCTTTGAGGTGCAAATTAGCACAATACGCTATCTGAAGTAGGAGCGACGTAAATTGAACAAATGTGATAGAATTTCGTTGAATGCTTATATTAACCATAATATAAAATGATCTAGTCGGGTCCCTGTTTGCCATACCCTAGAAGTTTAATAGTGCATTTTACTCGACATTTCATGCGCTTTAAGATGCCGACTAGCCCAATACGCTATCTGAAATTGGAGCTACGTAAATTGAACAAACGTGATAGAATTTCGCTGAATTCTTAAATTAACCATAATATAAATTGATGTAAGCGGGTCTCTGATTGCCGTATCATAGAAGGTTAGCAGTGCGTTTTACTCGACATTTCGTGCGCTTTAAGAAGCCGCAAAGTTCAATGCGCTATCTGAAATAGGAGCGACGCAAATTGAACAAATGTGATAGAATTCGCTGAATTCTTATATTAACCATAATATAATACGATCTATTTCGGGTCTCTGATTGCCCTATCATAGAAGTTTAATATGGCATTTTACTCGTCATTCCATGCGCTTTAAGATGCCGTCTATCCCAATACGCTATCTGAAATAGGAGCGACGTAAACTGAACAAATGTGCTGGAATTACGCTGAATTCTTATATTAATCATAATATCAGATGGCCTAATCGGGTCTCTCATTGCCCTATCATAGAAGTTTAATAGTGCATTTTACTCATCATTTCATGCGCTTTAAGGTGCCGCTTAGTCCAATACGCTATCTGAAATAGGAGCGACGTAAAATTGAACAAATGTGATAGAATTACGCTGAATTCTTAAATTAACCATAATATAAGATTACCTAATCAGGTCTCTGATTGCCCTATCCGAGATGTTTAGTAGTGCATTTTACTCGACATTTCATGTGCTTTAAGATGCCGCCTAGTCCAATGCGCTATCTGAAATTGGAGCTACGTAAATTGAACAAATGTAATAGAATTACGCAGAATTCTTATATTAACCATAATATAATACGATCTATTCGGGTCTCTGATTGCCCTATCATAGAAGTTTAATAGTGCATTTTACTCGTCATTTCATGCGCTTTAAGGTGCCGTCTAGCCCAATACGCTATCTAAATAGGAGCGACGTAAATTGAACAAATGTGATAGAATGTCGCAGAATTCTTAAATTAACCATAATATGAAATGATCTAATCGGGTCTCTGTTTGCCCTACCCTAGAAGTTTAATAGTGCATTTTACTCGACATTTCATGCGCTTTATGATTCCACCTAGACCAATACGCTATCTGAAATAGGGGCAACGTAAATTGAACAAATGTGATAGAATTACGCAGAATTCTTATATCAATCATAATATAAGATGACCTAATCGGGTCTCTGATTGCCCTATCCGAGAAGTTTAGTAGTGCATTTTACTCGTCATTCCATGCGCTTTAAGGTGCCGTCTAGCCCAATCCGCTATATCAAATTGGAGATACGTAAATTGAGCAAATGTGATGGATTTACGCATAATTCTTATATTAACCATAATACAAAATGATCTAATCGGGTCTCTGATTGCCCTATCATAGAAGTTTAACAGTGCACTTTACTCTCCATTTCATTTGCTTTAAGGTGCCGTTTAGCCCAATACGCTATCTGAAATAGGAGCGTCGTAAATTGAACAAATGTGATAGAATTACACTGAATTCTTATATTAACCATAATATAATATGATCAATTCGGGTCTCTGATTGCCCTATCATAGAATTTTAATAGTGCACTTTCCTCGTCATTTCATGCGCTTTCAGGTGCCGCTTAGCCCAATACGCTATCAGAAATAGGAGCGACGTAAATTGAACAAATGTGATAGAATTTCGCTGAATTCTTATATTGACCATAATATAAAATGATCTAATCGGGTCTCTGATTGCCCTATCCGAGAAGTTTAGTAGTGCATTTTACTCGACATTACATGCGCTTTAATGTTCCGCCTATCTCAATACGATATCCGGCGTAGGAGCGACGTGAGTTGGACAAATGTGATAGAGTTACGATGAATTCTTAAATTAGCAATAATATAAGATGATATAATCGGTATTCTGCTTGCCCTATCCTAGAAGTTTAGCAGTGCATTTTACTCGTCACTTCATGCGCTTTAAGGTGCCGCCTAGCCCAATACGCTATCTGAAATAGCTGCGACGTAAATTGAACGAATGTGATAGAATTTCGCAGAATTCTTATATTGACCATAATATATAATGATATAATCGGGTCCCTGATTGCCCTATCCGAGAAGTTTAGTAGTGCATTTTACTCGACATTTCATGCGCTTTAAGATGCCGCCTAGTCCAATGCGCTATCTGAAATTGGAGCTACGTAAATTGAACAAATGTAATAGAATTACGCAGAATTCTTATATTAACCATAATATAATACGATCTATTCGGGTCTCTGATTGCCCTATCATAGAAGTTTAATAGTGCATTTTACTCGTCATTTCATGCGCTTTAATGTGCCGTCTAGCCCAATACGCTATCTAAATAGGAGCGACGTAAATTGAACAAATGTGATAGAATGTCGCAGAATTCTTAAATTAACCATAATATGAAATGATCTAATCGGGTCTCTGTTTGCCCTACCCTAGAAGTTTAATAGTGCATTTTACTCGGCATTTCATGCGCTTTATGATTCCACCTAGACCAATACGCTATCTGAAATAGGGGCAACGTAAATTGAACAAATGTGATAGAATTACGCAGAATTCTTATATCAATCATAATATAAGATGACCTAATCGGGTCTCTGATTGCCCTATCCGAGAAGTTTAGTAGTGCATTTTACTCGTCATTCCATGCGCTTTAAGGTGCCGTCTAGCCCAATCCGCTATATCAAATTGGAGATACGTAAATTGAGCAAATGTGATGGATTTACGCATAATTCTTATATTAACCATAATACAAATGATCTAATCGGGTCTCTGATTGCCCTATCATAGAAGTTTAACAGTGCACTTTACTCTCCATTTCATTTGCTTTAAGGTGCCGTTTAGCCCAATACGCTATCTGAAATAGGAGCGTCGTAAATTGAACAAATGTGATAGAATTACACTGAATTCTTATATTAACCATAATATAATATGATCAATTCGGGTCTCTGATTGCCCTATCATAGAATTTTAATAGTGCACTTTCCTCGTCATTTCATGCGCTTTCAGGTGCCGCTTAGCCCAATACGCTATCAGAAATAGGAGCGACGTAAATTGAACAAATGTGATAGAATTTCGCAGAATTCTTATATTAACCATAATATAAAATGATCTAATCGGGTCTCTGATTGCCCTATCATAGAAGGTTAGCAGTGCATCTTATTCGTCATTCCAGGCGCTTTAAGATGCCGCCTAGCCCAATGCGCTATCTGAAATTGGAGCTACGTAAATTGAACAAATGTAATAGAATTACGCAGAATTCTTATATTAACCATAATATAATACGATATATTCGGGTCTCTGATTGCCCTATCATATAAGTTTAATAGCGCATTTTACTCGCCATTTCATGCGCTTTAAGGTGCCGTCTAGCCCAATACGCAATCTGTAATAGGAGCGACGTAAATTGAACAAATGTGATAGAATTTCGCAGAATTCTTAAATTAACCATAATATAAAATGATCTAATCGGGTCTCTGTTTGCCCTACCCTAGAAGTTTAATAGTGCATTTTACTCGACATTTCATGCGCGTTAAGATGCCACCTAGCCCAATACGGTATCTGAAATAGGAGCGACATTAATTGAACAAATGTGATAAAATTACGCTGAATTCTTATACTAACAATAATATAAAATGATCTAATCGGGTCTCTGATAGAGCCATCAAAGAAGTACAGTAGTGCATTTTACTCGTCATTTCATGCGCTTTAAGGTGCCCTCTATCCCAATACGCTATCTGAAATTGGAGCTACGTAAATTAAACAAATGTGATAGAGTTACGACGAATTGTTAAATTAACCATAATATACGATGATCTAATCGGGTCTCTGTTTGCCCTATCCTAGAAGTTTAGCAGTGCATTTTACTCGACATTTGATGCGCTTTAAGATGCCGCTTAGACCAATCCGCTATCTGAAACAGGAGCGACGTAAATTGAACAAATGTGATAGAATTACGCTGCATTCATATATTAATCATAATATAAGATGACCTAATCGGGTCTCTGATTGCCCTATCCTAGAAGTTTAGTAGTGCATTTTACTGGACATTTCATGCACTTTAAGATGCCGCTTAGACCAATCCGCTATCTGAAACAGGAGCGACGTAAATTGAACAAATGTGATAGAATTACGCTGCATTCATATATTAATCATAATATAAGATGACCTAATCGGGTCTCTGATTGCCCTATCCTAGAAGTTTAGTAGTGCATTTTACTGGACATTTCATGCACTTTAAGATGCCACTTAGCCCAATACGCTATCTGAAGTAGGAGCGACGTAAATTGAACAAATGTGATAGAATTACGCAGAATTCTAATATTAACCAGAATATGAAATGATCTAATGGGGTCTCTCATTACCCTATCACTGAAGTTTAGTAGTGCATTTGAATCCGCATTTCATGGCCTTTAATATTCTGCTCAGCCCAATATGCTATCTGAAATGGGAGCGACGTACATTGAACAAATGTGATAGAATTACGCAGATTTCTTATATTAACCATAATATAATACGATATATTCGGGTCTGTGATTGGCCCATCATAGAAGTTTAATACTGCATTTTACTCGTCATTTCATGCGCTTTAAGGTACCGCTTAGCCCAATACGCTGTCTGAAATAGGAGCAACGTAAATTGAACTAATGTGATAGAATTTCGCCGAATTCTTAAATTAACCATAATATAAAATGATCTAATCGGGTCTCCGTTTGCCCAACCCTAGAAGTTTAATAGTGCATTTTACTCGACATTTCATGCGCTTTAAGATGCCACCTAGCCCAATACGCTATCTGAAATTGGAGCTACGTAAATTGAACAAAAGTGATAGAATTACGCAGAATTCTTATATTAACCATAACATAATACGATATATTCAGGTCTCTGATTACCCTATCATAGAAGTTTAATAGCGCATTTCACTCGTCATTTCATGCTCTTTAAGGTGCCGCCTAGCCCAATACGCTATCTGAAATAGGAGCGACATAAATTGAACAAATGTGATAGAATTACGTTGAATTCTTATATGAACAATAATATGAAATGATGTAATCGGGTCTCTGGTTGCCCTAACATAGAAGTTTAATAGTGCATTTTACTCGACAGTTCATGCGCTTTAAGATGCCACCTAGCCCAATACGCTATCTGAAATTGGAGCTACGTAAATTGAACGAACGTGATAGAATTACGCATATTTCTTATGCTAACCATAGTATAATACGATCTTTTCAGTTCTGTGATTGCCCTATCATAGAAGTTTAATAGTGCATGTTGCTCGTCATTTCATGCGCTTTAAGTTGCCGCTTATCCCAATACGCTATCTGAAATAGGAGCGACGTAAATTGAACAAATGTGATAAAATTTCGCTGAATTCTTATATTAACCATAATATAAGATGACCTCATCGGGTCTCTGCTTGCCCTATCTGAGAAGACTAGTAGAGCAGTTTTGTCGTCATTTCATGCGCTTTGAGGTGCAGGATAGCCCAATACGCTATCTGAAATAGGAGCGACGTAAATTGAACAAATGTGATAGAATTACGCAGAATTCTTATATTAACCATAATATAAAATGATGTAATGGGGTCTCTGATTACCCTATCATAGAAGTTTAATAGTGCATTTTACTCGTCATATCATGCGCTTTAAGGTGCCGCTTATCCCAATACGCTATCTGAAATAGGAGCGACGTAAATTGAACAAATGTGATAAAATTTCGCTGAATTCTTATATTAACCATAATATAAGATGACCTCATCGGGTCTCTGACTGCCCTATCCGAGAAATTTAGCGGTGCATTTTACTCGACATTTCAGTCGCTTTAAGATGCCGCCTAGCCCAATACGCTATCTGAAATTGGAGCTACGTAAATTGAACAAACGTGATAGAATTCCGCAGAATTCTTATATTAACCATAATATAGTACGATCTATTCGGGTCTCTGATTGCCCTATCATAGAAGTTTAGTAGAGCATTTTAATCGTCATCTCATGCGCTTTAAGGTGCCGCCTAGCCCAATACGCTATCTGAAATTGGAGCTACGTAAATTGAACAAACGTGATAGAATTCCGCAGAATTCTTATATTAACCATAATATAATACGATCTATTCGGGTCTCTGATTGCCCCATCATAGAAGTTTAATAGTGCATTTTACTCGACATTTCATGCGCTTTAAGGTGCCGCCTCGCCCGATACGCTATCTGAAATACGAGCGACGTAAATTGAACAAGTGTGATAAAATTCCGTTCAATTCTTTTATTAACAATAATATAAAATGATGTAAACGGGTCTCTGATTGCCCTATCATAGAAGTTTAACAGTGCATTTTACTCGTCATTTCATGCGCTTTAAGGTGCCGGCTAGCCCAATACGCTATCTGAAATAGGAGCGGCGTAAATTGAGCAAATGTGATAGAATTTCGCTGAATTCTTTTATTAACCATAATATAAGATGACCTAATCGGGTCTCTGATTGCCCTATCCGAGAAGTTTAGTAGTGCATTTTACTCGACATTTCATGCGCTTTAAGATGCCGCCTAGCCCAATACGCTATCTGAAATTGGAGCTACGTAGATTGAACAAGCGTGATAGAATTACGCAGAATTCTTATGTTAACCATAATATAATACGATCTTTTCGTGTCTCTGATTGCCCTATCATAGAAGTTAAATAGTGCAATTTTCTCGACATTTCATGCGCTTTAAGATGCCGCCTCGCCCGATACGCTATCTGAAATAGGAGCGACGTAAGTTGAACGAATGTGATAGTATTTCGCTGAATTCTTATATTAACCATAATATATGATGACCGAATCGGGTTTCTGATTGCCCCACCCTAGAAGTTTAACAGTGCATTTTACTCGACATTTCATTCGCTTTAAGAAGCCACCTAGCCCAGTACGCTATCTGAAATAGGGGCAACGTAAATTGAACAAATGTGATAAAATTTCTCTGAATTCTTATATTAACCATAATATAAGATGACCTAATCGGGTCTCTGATTGCCCTATCATAGAAGTTTAATAGTGCATTTTACTCGTCATTTCATGCGCTTTAAGGTGCCGTCTAGCCCAATACGCTATCTAAATAGGAGCGACGTAAATTGAACAAATGTGATAGAATGTCGCAGAATTCTTAAATTAACCATAATATGAAATGATCTAATCGGGTCTCTGTTTGCCCTACCCTAGAAGTTTAATAGTGCATTTTACTCGGCATTTCATGCGCTTTATGATTCCACCTAGACCAATACGCTATCTGAAATAGGGGCAACGTAAATTGAACAAATGTGATAGAATTACGCAGAATTCTTATATCAATCATAATATAAGATGACCTAATCGGGTCTCTGATTGCCCTATCCGAGAAGTTTAGTAGTGCATTTTACTCGTCATTCCATGCGCTTTAAGGTGCCGTCTAGCCCAATCCGCTATATCAAATTGGAGATACGTAAATTGAGCAAATGTGATGGATTTACGCATAATTCTTATATTAACCATAATACAAATGATCTAATCGGGTCTCTGATTGCCCTATCATAGAAGTTTAACAGTGCACTTTACTCTCCATTTCATTTGCTTTAAGGTGCCGTTTAGCCCAATACGCTATCTGAAATAGGAGCGTCGTAAATTGAACAAATGTGATAGAATTACACTGAATTCTTATATTAACCATAATATAATATGATCAATTCGGGTCTCTGATTGCCCTATCATAGAATTTTAATAGTGCACTTTCCTCGTCATTTCATGCGCTTTCAGGTGCCGCTTAGCCCAATACGCTATCAGAAATAGGAGCGACGTAAATTGAACAAATGTGATAGAATTTCGCAGAATTCTTATATTAACCATAATATAAAATGATCTAATCGGGTCTCTGATTGCCCTATCATAGAAGGTTAGCAGTGCATCTTATTCGTCATTCCAGGCGCTTTAAGATGCCGCCTAGCCCAATGCGCTATCTGAAATTGGAGCTACGTAAATTGAACAAATGTAATAGAATTACGCAGAATTCTTATATTAACCATAATATAATACGATATATTCGGGTCTCTGATTGCCCTATCATATAAGTTTAATAGCGCATTTTACTCGCCATTTCATGCGCTTTAAGGTGCCGTCTAGCCCAATACGCAATCTGTAATAGGAGCGACGTAAATTGAACAAATGTGATAGAATTTCGCAGAATTCTTAAATTAACCATAATATAAAATGATCTAATCGGGTCTCTGTTTGCCCTACCCTAAAGTTTAATAGTGCATTTTACTCGACATTTCATGCGCGTTAAGATGCCACCTAGCCCAATACGGTATCTGAAATAGGAGCGACATTAATTGAACAAATGTGATAAAATTACGCTGAATTCTTATACTAACAATAATATAAAATGATCTAATCGGGTCTCTGATAGAGCCATCAAAGAAGTACAGTAGTGCATTTTACTCGTCATTTCATGCGCTTTAAGGTGCCCTCTATCCCAATACGCTATCTGAAATTGGAGCTACGTAAATTAAACAAATGTGATAGAGTTACGACGAATTGTTAAATTAACCATAATATACGATGATCTAATCGGGTCTCTGTTTGCCCTATCCTAGAAGTTTAGCAGTGCATTTTACTCGACATTTGATGCGCTTTAAGATGCCGCTTAGACCAATCCGCTATCTGAAACAGGAGCGACGTAAATTGAACAAATGTGATAGAATTACGCTGCATTCATATATTAATCATAATATAAGATGACCTAATCGGGTCTCTGATTGCCCTATCCTAGAAGTTTAGTAGTGCATTTTACTGGACATTTCATGCACTTTAAGATGCCGCTTAGACCAATCCGCTATCTGAAACAGGAGCGACGTAAATTGAACAAATGTGATAGAATTACGCTGCATTCATATTAATCATAATATAAGATGACCTAATCGGGTCTCTGATTGCCCTATCCTAGAAGTTTAGTAGTGCATTTTACTCGACATTTCATGCACTTTAAGATGCCACTTAGCCCAATACGCTATCTGAGTAGGAGCGACGTAAATTGAACAAATGTGATAGAATTACGCAGAATTCTAATATTAACCAGAATATGAAATGATCTAATGGGGTCTCTCATTACCCTATCACTGAAGTTTAGTAGTGCATTTGAATCCGCATTTCATGGCCTTTAATATTCTGCTCAGCCCAATATGCTATCTGAAATAGGAGCGACGTACATTGAACAAATGTGATAGAATTACGCAGATTTCTTATATTAACCATAATATAATACGATATATTCGGGTCTGTGATTGGCCCATCATAGAAGTTTAATACTGCATTTTACTCGTCATTTCATGCGCTTTAAGGTACCGCTTAGCCCAATACGCTGTCTGAAATAGGAGCAACGTAAATTGAACTAATGTGATAGGAATTTCGCCGAATTCTTAAATTAACCCATAATATAAAATGATCTAATCGGGTCTCTGTTTGCCCTACCCTAGAAGTTTAATAGTGCATTTTACTCGACATTTCATGCGCTTTAAGATGCCACCTAGCCCAATACGCTATCTGAAATTGGAGCTACGTAAATTGAACAAAAGTGATAGAATTACGCAGAATTCTTATATTAACCATAACATAATACGATATATTCAGGTCTCTGATTACCCTATCATAGAAGTTTAATAGCGCATTTCACTCGTCATTTCATGCTCTTTAAGGTGGCCGCCTAGCCCAATACGCTATCTGAAATAGGAGCGACATAAATTGAACAAATGTGATAGAATTACGTTGAATTCTTATATGAACAATAATATGAAATGATGTAATCGGGTCTCTGATTGCCCTATCATAGAAGTTTAATAGTGCATTTTACTCGACAGTTCATGCGCTTTAAGATGCCACCTAGCCCAATACGCTATCTGAAATTGGAGCTACGTAAATTGAACAAACGTGATAGGAATTACGCATATTTCTTATGCTAACCATAGTATAATACGATCTTTTCAGTTCTGTGATTGCCCTATCATAGAAGTTTAATAGTGCATGTTGCTCGTCATTTCAATGCGCTTTAAGTTGCCGCTTTATCCCAATACGCTATCTGAAATAGGAGCGACGTAAATTGAACAAATGTGATAAAATTTCGCTGAATTCTTATATTAACCATAATATAAGATGACCTCATCGGGTCTCTGCTTGCCCTATCTGAGAAGACTAGTAGAGCAGTTTTGTCGTCATTTCATGCGCTTTGAGGTGCAGGATAGCCCAATACGCTATCTGAAATAGGAGCGACGTAAATTGAACAAATGTGATAGAATTACGCAGAATTCTTATATTAACCATAATATAAAATGATGTAATGGGGTCTCTGATTACCCTATCATAGAAGTTTAATAGTGCATTTTACTCGTCATATCATGCGCTTTAAGGTGCCGCTTATCCCAATACGCTATCTGAAATAGGAGCGACGTAAATTGAACAAATGTGATAAAATTTCGCTGAATTCTTATATTAACCATAATATAAGATGACCTCATCGGGTCTCTGACTGCCCTATCCGAGAAATTTAGCAGTGCATTTTACTCGACATTTCAGTCGCTTTAAGATGCCGCCTAGCCCAATACGCTATCTGAAATTGGAGCTACGGAAATTGAACAAACGTGATAGAATTCCGCAGAATTCTTATATTAACCATAATATAATACGATCTATTCGGGTCTCTGATTGCCCTATCATAGAAGTTTAGTAGAGCATTTTAATCGTCATCTCATGCGCTTTAAGGTGCC